>CAKOBK010000121.1:0-5000 GCA_932526605.1 Nephrotoma flavescens | reverse complement strand
GCAATTTGATTCCCATTTTACTATGGGAAAGTATAATAGAGGTATATGGACAGATAAGTCAAACAGGGAAAATTGTTAATAATGGCCGTAGCGAAAAACCACTTACATATTCGGATTCAGCGTGAAATTTTACATGGGAATTGCATATAAAATAAAATTTTTACATTTGGTTCGGATTTTGGCAATTTGATTCCCATTTTACTATGGGAAAGTATAATAGAGGTATATGGACAGATAAGTCAAACAGGGAAAATTGTTAATAATGGTCGTAGCGAAAAACCACTTACATATTCGGATTCAGCGTGAAATTTTACATGGGAATTGCATATAAAATAATTTTTTTCACATTTGGATCGGATTTTGGAAATTTGATTCCCATTTTACTATGGGAAAGTATAATAGAGGTATATGGACAGATAAGTCAAACAGGGAAAATTGTTAATAATGGTCGTAGCGAAAAACCACTTACATATTCGGATTCAGCGTGCAATTTTACATGGGAATTGCATATAAAATAATTTTTTTCACATTTGGTTCGGATTTTGGCAATTTGATTCCCATTTTACTATGGGAAAGTATAATAGAGGTATATGGACAGACAAGTCAAACAGGCAAAATTGTTAATAATGGTCGTAGCGTAAAACCACTTACATATTCGGATTCAGCGTGCAATTTTACATAGGAATTGCATATAAAATAATTTTTTTCACATTTGGTTCGGATTTTGGAAATTTGATTCTCATTTTACTATGGGAAAGTATAATAGAGGTATATGGACAGACAAGTCAAACAGGCAAAATTGTTAATAATGGTCGTAGCGAAAAACCACTTACATATTCGGATTCAGCGTGCAATTTTACATGGGAATTGTATATAAAATAATTTTTTTCACATTTGGTTCGGATTTTGGAAATTTGATTCCCATTTTACTATGGGAAAGTATAATAGAGGTATATGGAAAGACAAGTCAAACAGGCAAAATTGTTAATAATGGTCGTAGCGAAAAACCACTTACATATTCGGATTCAGCGTGCAATTTTACATGGGAATTGCATATAAAATAATTTTTTTAACTTGCATATAAAAAAATTTGGTTCGGATTTCCGGCTTCTTTGTGCATAAACGTATACTATGGGGAACAGGTGACAAGTCAAACAGTGAAAATCCGAACCAAATGTGAAAAAAATTATTTTATATGCAATTCCCATGTAAAATTGCACGCTGAATCCGAATATGTAATCAGTTTTACGCTACGACCATTATTAACAATTTTGCCTGTTTGACTTGTCTGTCCATATACCTCTATTATACTTTCCCATAGTAAAATGGGAATCAAATTGCCAAAATCCGAACCAAATGTGAAAAAAATTATTTTATATGCAATTCCCATGTAAAATTGCACGCTGAATCCGAATGTGTAAGTGGTTTTTCGCTACGACCATTATTAACAATTTTCCCTCTTTGACTTATCTGTCCATATACCTCTATTATACTTTCCCATAGTAAAATGGGAATCAAATTGCCAAAATCCGAACCAAATGTGAAAAAAATTATTTTATATGCAGTTCCCACGTAAAATTTTACGCTGAATCCGAATATGTAAGTGGTTTTTCGCTACGACCATTATTAACAATTTTGCCTGTTTGACTTGTCTGTCCATATACCTCTATTATACTTTCCCATAGTAAAATGAGAATCAAATTTCCAAAATCCGAACCAAATGTGAAAAAAAAATATTTTATATGCAATTCCTATGTAAAATTGTACGCTGAATCCGAATATGTAAGTGGTTTTTCGCTACGACCATTATTAACAATTTTGCCTGTTTGACTTGTCTGTCCATATACCTCTATTATACTTTCCCATAGAAAAATGGGAATCAAATTGCCAAAATCCGAACCAAATGTGAAAAAAATTATTTTATATGCAATTCCCATGTAAAATTGCACGCTGAATCCGAATATGTAAGTGGTTTTTCGCTACGACCATTATTAACAATTTTGCCTGTTTGAGCTTTAAAACTAAATTTATTTAAAAATTGAGATGAATGTATTCGACAACGACCATACCATGTTTAATATACCGGTACTCGTTCGATCACCGAAGTCAAGCAACGTAGGGCATAGTTAGTACTTAGATGGGTGACCGCTTGGGAACCCTATGTGTCGTTGGCTTAGTTTTATATTATTTTATATTTTTTATTTTATAATTTTTTATATATTTTATATATTTTTATATTTTTTTTATATATTTTATATATATATTGGAGTTACATGAGTTACATGAGAAAGTTACATGAGAAATTATAATTAAAAATGTACATAGCGCTAAGTCAAGCTATTGAATGGATTGTGTTGTATAAAAATAATAATTTATACTATTTTAATTATATTTTGTATAATTAATATTTAATACTATTTTTAAATATAATAATTTATACTATTTTAATTTAACACATGTATATTTTTATATATATTATTATAATATTTTGATAAACTATGTTTATATGGTACACATTTAATATTTTAAAATTGTTCACGCTTTCCCATAGCGCGCTATTCTATTTATTTCAAAATTATGCTCAGCTTTTCTAATATAAAAATCACACATGCTATAGCAATACAATTTTGTTAATAAAACGAGAAAATGATACTGATTTACAATGAACGTTAAATTCCATTTTAACAGATATTAGTATGTTGGTTGGAATAGACGAAAAACAAAGCAAAACAGAAAAAAATCCAAGCAACGCGTTCAAGAGGCACATTTGTTTTTGTAAACATCTGTATTTTTTTCGTTTTCTTTGTGCCTAAGTGTTTATTGTAGTAAAGAAATTTTATAAAAATAAATTTCTTTATTCATATCATTTGTTGTACAAAATTAAAGGTAAATACTTTACTTTATAAAGCGAAGAAGCAAAATTGTAAACGTTATGTATTTTGGCATATTAAATTACTTAAGAAGTCTTTAATAATGTATCTTAATATATAATATGTTTATTATTGTTTCTACCATTAACATAATTTTATTTGGTTAGTGTGAGAATTTTATATATTAAAACAAAATTCATATTCACATACAATATACTACAAAAGGTTTGCACCTTTAATAAGAAAAAATATATTCTGAATGAAAATGTATTAAAAATTCAATTGAAAAAACCTGAAAATAAATAATAAAAATCATTTGTAAACTATATTCATAAGGTATAAAAGCTTTATGATAAAAAACAAATTTACATTCTGGTTGATCCTGCCAGTAGTTATATGCTTGTCTCAAAGATTAAGCCATGCATGTCTAAGTACACACTCTCGAATAGAGAAACCGCAAAAGGCTCAGTATATCAGTTATGATTTATTAGATCGTATACATAGTTACATGGATAACTGTGGTAATTCTAGAGCTAATACATGCAAATAATCACGGACCGCAAGGAACGTGTGCTTTTATTAGATTAAAATCAATCGATACATTAAGGTATATTTATATACTGTATCGTTTATAAGATGAATCTGAATAACATGTAGATCGCATGGTCCTGTACCGGCGATAGATCTTTCAAATGTCTGCCCTATCAACTATTGATGGTAGTATCTAGGACTACCATGGTTGCAACGGGTAACGGGGAATCAGGGTTCGATTCCGGAGAGGGAGCCTGAGAAACGGCTACCACATCTAAGGAAGGCAGCAGGCGCGTAAATTACCCAATCCCAGCACGGGGAGGTAGTGACGAAAAATAACAATACAGGACTCAATCCGAGGCCCTGTAATTGGAATGAGTACACTTTAAATCCTTTAACAAGGAACAATTGGAGGGCAAGTCTGGTGCCAGCAGCCGCGGTAATTCCAGCTCCAATAGCGTATATTAAAGTTGTTGCGGTTAAAACGTTCGTAGTTGAACTTGTGTCAAGCACAGGTGGTACACCGTAACTGGGTTCGTACATCATCTTGATGCTATGACGTATTACTGTAGTGGTTTAAGCGTAAGTTTATCCACGTAATAAATCTAAATTAGTGCTCTTTACCGAGTGCTGGTCTAGAACAGTACAATTACTTTGAACAAATTAGAGTGCTTAAAGCAGGCCATTTGTGCCTAAATATTCTCTGCATGGAATAATGGAATAAGACGTCTGTTCTATTTTCAATTGGTTTTTAGATCAAGACGTAATGATTAATAGAAGCAGTTGGGGGCATTAGTATTACGGCGCGAGAGGTGAAATTCGTGGACCGTCGTAAGACTAACATAAGCGAAAGCATTTGCCAAAGATGTTTTCATTAATCAAGAACGAAAGTTAGAGGTTCGAAGGCGATCAGATACCGCCCTAGTTCTAACCATAAACGATGCCAGCTAGCAATTGGATGGAGCTACATATATGGCTCTTTCAGTCGCTTTCCGGGAAACCAAAGCTTTTGGGCTCCGGGGGAAGTATGGTTGCAAAGTTGAAACTTAAAGGAATTGACGGAAGGGCACCACCAGGAGTGGAGCCTGCGGCTTAATTTGACTCAACACGGGGAAACTTACCAGGTCCGAACATAAATGAGTAAGACAGATTAATAGCTCTTTCTCGAATCTATGGGTGGTGGTGCATGGCCGTTCTTAGTTCGTGGAGTGATTTGTCTGGTTAATTCCGATAACGAACGAGACTCAAATTTCTTAACTAGATGCCGGCAGGGTTATGACGTTGAAACTTTGCATACATTTTTGCCTCTGTTATCCATTCTTCTCACGAGGAGTGGTCTTAATACGTAAGAATTGTCTGTAGGTGGAGTCATACCTGGTGGTTTGTCTTAATAAGACACTTGCTTCTTAAATAGACAAATTGCGTCTAGCAATATGAGATTGAGCAATAACAGGTCTGTGATGCCCTTAGATGTCCTGGGCTGCACGCGCGCTACAATGAAGGTATCAACGTGTCCTCCTAGTCTAAAAAGACCGGGTAAACCGCTGAACCACCTTCGTGGTTGGGATTGTGGACTGAAACTGTTCACATGAACCTGGA
>CAKOBK010000120.1:0-81260 GCA_932526605.1 Nephrotoma flavescens | reverse complement strand
TATATATTTTTATATATAATATATTATATATATATATATATATATATTATCTATATATAATATATATATTATATATATATATATATATATATATATATATATATATATATATATATATATAATATATATATATATATATATACTATATATATATATACTATATATATATATATATATATATATATATATATATATATATATATATATATATATATATATATATATATATATATATATATATATATATATATATATATATATATATATATATATATATATATATATATATATATATATATATATATATATATATATATATATATATATATATATATATATATATATATATATATATATATATATATATATATATATATATATATATATATATATATATATATATATATATATATATATATATATATATATATATATATATATATATATATATATATATATATATATATATATATATATATATATATATATATATATATATATATATATATATATATATATATATATATATATATATATATATATATATATATATATATATATATATATATATATATATATATATATATATATATATATATATATATATATATATATATATATATATATATATATATATATATATATATATATATATATATATATATATATATATATATATATATATATATATATTGATATATATATATGGGGAGTTGTAATTTAAGTTAGTTAGTTTAGTTGATACAAAATGGAAAATAGTCATATAGTGAATTGGTTGAAAACTCAAAAGCGTTGGGAAATTCAGTTTCGAATTTTTAAAAGTTTAATTTTCTATTTGCAAACTCCATTACAGCATTGCAAAGAAGAAGTAAATAATTCAGAAACTGGAGCGGGAGATCAAATAGAAAGAACTATTTCAGTATAGTCGCCTACTCCCGTACAAAGAAACCATCATTGGGAATGGAAGGTATGATGCATGTACTCTTGCTTCAACTAAAGGGAATAAATGCTAAGTTCGATCAACTTCACACAGAACAAGACGATAAATTAGACCTACTTCACACAGAGCAAGGCGTTCTTTAATGCCGAATTGGTAGATCTACGAGCGGAGCAAGGAGGTTTGTTTGCTGAGTGGTATCAGATACTCAACTAAACTAAGAACAACAAAAAGTAGAGATAAAGTCTCGGGAACAAAATTAACGGCCAGAAAGAGGAGATAAAGGAAAAGATACAAAAGATAAAGGAGATTAAAAATAAAATTAAATAAATGGAGACCCGCTTTGAAACCTTGTAAACTATTTGAGATGGTCGGCTAAATTAAAAGTTTTCAATAGGACCAGTGGCCGGAAGTTAAAGAGGAATTTTAAAGACTCAGAAGTTGATAGCGAGATTCCATTGAGTTTTAAAGTTCAGTTCTATGCGAAACTACAGCAAACTTATTGGTGCGTAGGGGTGCAGTCCAACTCACTTGTTTTGGCTCTCCGAGGGAAAGCTGCCGATATCTTACAAACTGAATCCGTAACTAAAAAGAGCTATGAGCTTGTCATATCTGATCTAAGATATGAACACTCACACGACAGAGAATTATACAAGATACAACTGCACATTAGTGACAACTACGGAAGGAGAATCTGCACGGCCTAGAAAGAGAGGTAAAGAAATTGGAGTTTCAAGCTTACAGTGTTGCTCCAGCGAATATTTTGAACGGTCTAACAATTGCAATGCTGTACGAGGAATAGCACGCACCAATGCTCAGTCGCTGACTGTTATGATTTATCATCAGATTACTCACCAACAATAGTAACACTAAGTACCCAAGCATTAAAAACTGAACCACCCCAACGTTTAACAAACAAACTAATGAAATGGGTTCTCTATAGAAACATAGTAGATGTAAATTGTCATCTTGAAGTTCTACTTCTCACACCAGAAGACATTGATGCCGCCATAAAAACCTTAAGTCAAATAATGGAAATGGCTGAAAAAACAGCTACTCCGGAGAACAAAAAATTCGAAAAAATATAAGGCTTTCAAGTAACATTCAAAAGTTATTGGCGGAGGAACCTGCACCTATCTCCTTTGCCTAAATGGAAATTAAATAGAGCTATTAAAATTTTGTGAGGAGCAATACGAGAAGAACAAAATTTAGGAACACAGATATACCTAAGTGAGCTCACAGCAACAGAAAAAACAGATTACTCACTGTGAAAGGCAGCAAGAAATTTAAAAAGGCCTGAGCTATCGAACCCACGGATAAGTAAACCAGATGGTCACTGGGCCAGAAGTGACTTAGAAAAGGCTATCGCTTTCTCTAACCATCTACAAAAAGTGTTCATCCCAAACGAACATCATAATGATTGAATGTACTACCACAGCTTACGAGGGACGGGTCGAAGCCTAATCCAGTAAAATTTAAATGAAAATGCGTCAAAAGGGTTATCAAAAACAGTATAAATCCTAAGAAAGCGCCAGGCTAAGATTATCTAATAACTGGAAAAATGATCAAAGAATACTGATTTTGTCTCATGAATTACTCATTTAAAATGAGTGAAGCGAATGAAAAAATCGAATACGTACACGGTGTATAATACACAATTATGTCTTTGTATTTGAATTTTTCTTTTGTTCGTATTTGTGTCATTTGTATGATGAGCAGTATGAAAATAACGCTATCCGGGCGAATCGGTTTAATTGTTATGGTGCTTATTTCCTTTTCTCAGCTCATTACGTCTGCTCTCGAGCTGTGGAGTGCCATTATTTAACATGCTAATATATTTTATGTTCAATTTTTTCTTATCATGAATTAATTTTATATGTATAAATTAAATTTTATAAATAAATTTATTTTAAATTTCATAAATTAAATTTTTTTCATAAAATTGAAAATACATAAACCCAAAAATATGGCGTTTACAATGGTTAACTCTTTGAGGGCCAAAAAACGCGATTGTGCTCCTCAATACACTAGGCGAAATCTTGTTGGCTCTTAAAGGGCTAATATGAATAAACAAAAAAAGAATGACACATGGCTTGCATATGCAGTAAAACAATCATACACACGAAACTAACACAAACACAAATGCTACTACAATATCTTTCCGGTTACACTCATTTCGTTTCACACATTTCGAGACAAAATCCATATACAGATCACCAATTTGAGTTTAGAGAGCAACACGACACAATACAACAAGGGCACAGAATTGTAAATACAAATAAGGATTCCTTAGAAGAAAAAAAAATATTGCGCGGCAGTTTTCTTGGATATTGCGCAAGCTTTCGACAAAGTATGGCATGAATGATTAAATTAAAAAATTAAAACTCTTCTGCCTAGACAATTTCATGCTTTTAGCTCAAAGCATGTTCCAGGTAAAACAAAATACGGTCACTACTGATCTAACCAAGATAAAGGCAGGAGTACCGCAAGGTAGTGTATTGGCACCTGTGCTATACTTGTTATTCACATCTGACTTACCCATAACTGAAAAAATAGTCACTTCAACTTTTGCTGATGACACAGCTATATTATTTTCACACAAAAATCCTCAAACAGCATCGAGAGAATTACAAGAACATCTACACAAAATAGAAGATTGGCTAGAAACTTGGCGGATAAGGACGAATGAGTGTAAATCAACACATGTAACATTCACACTAAATAAACGTACATGTCCAGCAGTAAAATTAAACAATATCACAATTCCTCAACAAACAAACGTCAAATATCATGGCATTCATCTCGATAGAAGATTGACATAGAAAAAGCACTTTGAAACAAAACGCAATCAATTAAAAATATAATTTACTAAAATGTACTGGATGATCGAAAGAAAGTCGTAACTCTCTCTAGACTGCAAGGTTCTGCTATACAAAGCGATCCTAATCCCCATATTGTCATATGGTATCCAACTATGGGGCTCAAACAGCAACACATCCATAGAGACCTAGAAGAACGCAACACATCCATAGAGACCTAGAAATCAAAACTGTTAAAGAGACAATTAAACCATACATTTACTTTGGTTTTTAAATTGTAATGGTGTTTTAGTGATTGTTGCGTATATTGGTCTATTTCAGCACTCTCGCTACAACATCAGTCGTCGCGACCTGACGAGAAGACTGCTTTTTCAAATCAATAGTCTCGTCTGTTCGAAACTGATTGTTGTGATTCTTTTCTTCTTCCATCTATAAGTCTAAAATTCAATAAACCATACAGTCTAAAATACCAACTGAAACTGGCATCACACCCTAACGGATAGCTAGAGAACTACTAAGGCAACCGAAATACGGACGGCTTCGCAATGTAGATCCTCTAGATTTAATTAACTGAGAAATATAATCTAATAATTACGCGCATGTTGACCTAACACACTACAATTAAGTAATTAATAATAATCTAATAATAATAATGCGTAATGATATTAAATATTAACATAGGTTAAGGCATAAGTTAAAAAACATTTATAGTTTTTAAGAATTTCACACTTCTTGTTAGTTTCGTATAAAGAAAGATTCAAGAATAAAACCTTTGGCAATAGTTACAAAAAAAAACTAATGCTGTGAAGGACGATCATTTGAAACTTCATTTGAGAACCAACTCTAGAAGTAAAACCATGACTTGATTATTGACGTTCGCTTTAGAATGTGAGACGGCCATGTCAAGTATAGCAACTGATTCTGTAAAGTAGCGCAAACTTGGTTCCGAGAATATTACGGTGATAAAAGTAACAATCGCAGACAGGTGTTGAGGCAACTAACACAAAGCTATTCTAGTCATAGGGAATAACAACAGACAAGTACAGAGCCAACTAACATAAAAATTATAAAGAGCTACTTAAGGTGCCTGAAGTTCGGTCACTACGTACGAGACTGTTGCAGCAATGGAGTGATCATTTTATGATGTACTCTTTTTTCCGAGTGAGATACCTCGAACACTGGGGCATACTGAAAACCACAGAGGGTTCGAAACAAAAAGAAATGCTTAGTCCAAAACATAAATAATTTAAAGACTGCGTATAGGAGATGTGCTAAGGTGACACGCACTGGAATTAAGAAGGAGGAGTCCTAAAATGTGACAAAACAGACTAAGGTTCAGGAACCAGGGTAGCCGTCAGAACGACGAAGAATACATGGCAATGGAAACGGATAAGAAAGCAGATTTATGAGCGCTAGTGATAAATGGAAGGCGTAACACGACCAGCGTGAAAGATATAGTAACTTTATCAAGATGATTTAATGTGGCTGTATGGAAGCGAAAAGTAGATCTCAATTGCGCAACAAGATTGAAAAGGTCTGTGTAAAATTATTAAGATGATAAGCGATAATATATTTCGAATGCAAGGAAACATTGGAGATGAAAATTCAGTCGTCCAGGCTGATAAAGCAATACGACATTGTATGTGTCTGTGAAGGATGAACAGAAGTAAGATAGGGGTAGTGTTACGAATGCTATCACATTTAAATATATCACTTGGTGGACTAGTAGTTAAGGTATACACAACCCAGTATTGTCATCCCGTTCGATTTCGGAATGACATTCCATGTGGAGGAGAATATGGAAATAACGTAAACATCGACGAAATTTTTGTCTTGGAAAATACTGGAATGGCCACCGGCGTTACTCATCAAGGCAGGGGAATTTATGACGTGCGGAATGTTCCGAAACATAACTATTTCAAAGTGATTTGTAATTGCTAAACGCGAAATCGATAGATACAATAAATGGAAGGTATGTATGTATATTACGAGGTAATTGAACAGTGAACGATACAAGTTAAGAGATGAAAATTGAACAGTGTGAAAGTTAAAATGAATATTAAAAGTGAAAGAGTAATCAGTGATACTAAGTTGTAAATACTACTATAGTAATATTTTTGAATAATTTAAATTGGTGGATGTTTTATTTGCGTCATTACGAATTCGTATCTAACGCCCCAAATTCGTAATATTTTATATTTGATTTAATCTTTTTTGATTGAGATTTATTGGTTTTGAACGGTTCCCTGACCGTTATCAAATAGTCGGGTAAAAACCAACATTTTTATTAAAATCAAATTAAATAATTTTTCTGAAATGCTTGTGCCAAATTGATAAAAAATATTTTCTTAAATCGAGTTTAGCCTGAATAAATGATTTATACGACTATTCATTTTTCTAGTAAACAAAAATATTTTTTTACCAAAATTAGGGTAAGTTCCACTTCTCTCTTTATCAATCAAGTGCAATGTACTCGCAATTTACATACTAACATTTGTAGTAGAAGACCAGAAAATATAAGAACGCTCTTTTTACCAAATTTATTTTATAAAGTAAAATAAAGTATAGTAATCATGAAGAAAGAAACCGCCACAAAAGGAAAACTGGTTATCAAAAAGCTCTCTCAAAAGCAGTTAGGCTTCTGCAAGTATACCGTAAATCACGATTAGGAAAAAATACTACAATTCTACTAAGATTAATATTTCTCTTTAGGGATCAAATTCGAGGTATTCGCTATTTACCCACATCCGGCCTTAATTTTTTGTGTATAGGTCAAACTTGGGGCCGGTTTTAATTAATACAAGAACTTATCTTCTCTCTCAGAACTTAACGTGGCCGTTTTGCATCCCGCCTAGTATAACTGAGATGTTAGGGAAATTATTTGTCAATATTCTTAATCGTTGGTACTAAACTTTTTGCAATGACGATAATGTTGTTTTTAAATGTAAAGTTTCAATAGTTTTGTTTTTGGAACTGCTGGTGGATTTTAAACTACACAGACTTGAAAGGAAACAACAACATAAGTATAAACCTTGCTGCTTGCTTTTATTAATTATATAAGGGTATAACATCTTGCATATTCTGTTTAATTTCTTGCACATATAAAACAATTTATGGGTAGATACAGGGTTATACTCTAGTTTAATAAGTTGTCCTGAATTCTATCATTTAACACAAATTATTTAAAACTTCATCCACATGTATAGCGAAGCCGCTCACTATGACACATTTCAAAACAGGATGTAATAAAACAGGACATCACAAAACAGTACATGGTACGAAACAGGACCGATTAAAACAGTACATCACAAAACAGTACATAGTACATTAAAGTACATGGTACAGAACAGGACCATTTAAAACAGTACAACACAAAACAGTACATGGTACACTAAAGTACATGGTACGAAACAGGACCGATTAAAACAGTACAACACAAAACAGTACATGGTACACTAAAGTACATGGTACGGAACAGGACCGATTAAAACAGTACATCACAAAACAGTACATGGTGCACTAAAGTACATGGTACGAAACAGGACCGATGAAAACAGTACACCACAAAACAGTACATGGTACGGAACAGTCAGGATATTTTGATCTTATCGTATCGAAATCTGAAATGTTCATCTTTTAAAACATTGTTGGGTGAAGTTCAGAGGATTTTTTCAGCTTGATTTGTTAAATATTTTTTTATTGAATACGTTTAGTAATTAGTATCCTATCAAGTAGAGATTTGCCTTCACCTAGAGTAATTAGACAGTATACTATATACAATTATAGTTGCTTTACGTTATAATAAAATATCCCTTCACCTAACAGTATATTATTTTGTAGTGTACCATGTACTGTACACATACACCTGTATACATACATCTCAATCGCTACTACTCGATTGTTGCGAAATATAACAAAAATATGAAATGGAAACAGTACAAACACATATGTGAGGTGTGCAAGACTTTTAATTCGTATTTTGAATTTTAATGTATAATATAATTTTGCTTTTAAGGAATGTAAACATATAGTATTAGTTATTTGGAACTTTCAAGGATATTGTATTCATCATAAAAAATTTGATAAGGAACACATCTTGATTTTATGACCCTCTAAAAAATATACCTACATTTTTTGGGAGTGAAAAATTGTTTTAAAAATTCATTTTAAAGACTGTTGTTGTATTTTTCTTAACAAATACAAAGTATCAGTTGATTTATTGTGCAGTAGCAAATATAATATTGCCGATCTCATATAAATTTTTTCGACAAATTTTTTTTTAAAAAGGGAACCAATGCACAGTAACCACACCATGCGGACACTTTTTTCATCAAACTTTACTTCAAAAAGTTTAGCTAAGACAACAATTTTTCGTGACATCTATACGTTTAATAAACAAAATTTTACGAAGTTTTTAAATTTTTTTATCGATCTGTATTTTTGACGATTTGCACATGCTGGATGCACATGTTGAAGTATTTACATACAGACTTGAATAAAAACGTAAACAAGAAGCAAGATCAACTTTGAATTTTATCAATGGTTTTTAGTTTTCGTAAAATATTATTTTTTTTGTTTTGTGTCCTTTTAAAACAAAATTATGTTTTGTGTCGTATATTCCCTATGTACCTTATGTGATATTTTATGATACGAGAGACTCCATTAAAAAGAAGTTATTGTAAATAAGACTTATTATTATTGTTTTAAATTTAATCAAAATAATTTTTTTCGAGTTATATGCAACATTGTTATTCGTATTATTAAGCGATAATTTGTTAATCCGTGGATAATTGATAGTAGGGATAATAAATATGTAGATTATAATTTTTTAATTTTAAAACTAAGGAAGCATACATGTGCTAATTTTATCTTGCCCTTATGAGTGTGTATATTAAAAACGCATATGAACAAAATCGACCTAGTTTATGAACTAGATATTTTTATTTTATAAACTTATTCTTAGTGTGGACTACCGTCGATGACGTAAACTAGTTCAGCGCTGCACTTTTTTATTTATTTATTCTTGCATCGATTGGTTTTGCTTTTTAAATGAATGAATGTTATGAAAATATTTTTTTATTTTTTCTTATGATGTATGTGCAATAAACTTTTATTTAAAAACGTCCAATATTATAAATGTATTGTTTCTACAAAATTATTTTTCCGAGGAATTAAATTATTTTCCCTTTAAACAGAAAAACGAAATTTTAAATTCTTATTTTGTTTCTTCTTATTTTTTACGTTGATCGTGTACTCTCGACTGCAATTTATTCTAATGCTAATATAAAAAAGATAAATTAATATAACATACAAATTACAAGATGTAATATACATTAAAAATATTAAAAGGCAGGTAGCAAATTTTTTTAACGATTTAAGTATGAAATATGGGCAAATTAAATAAATCTTAAATTCTTTAATATTTCTTAGCGGTTGAACAGATGATTGACTTATGTAATGATATCTGGATATTTGATCCTTAAAGTTATTGCTGATTACGAAAAATTCATCGAATGAATAATTTTAACTTAGTTGGTTGGTGGGATTATTTCACTTATTTAAGCGATTTCCCGGAACATGGAAATAGTTCACTAATATTAATTCAAAATGAAAAATCTAATTTGATTGGCAGTAAATAGAATCAGGTTTTAGATTTACATTTCCATATATGTATATAGATTTTTTGTTTTAAAATAATAAGTTGGAACTGGTTGCATAACCAAATTTAATAAATGATTACGTTTGGATTATTTAACGATTGTTATTTTTATGAATTAATTTTATGAATTTTTAAAATTGGTGTAATAAAAGAAAGAAGCTTGGGATGAAAATTAAAATTTATTATTTTATTTCCAGTAAAATTTCATAATACGAGTTACAAGTAATCATGTTCCTAACATTTACGAGTATATTATATAAAGGAAACTTTTGTTGACATTTTTTGTAAACATTACGCAAGAACGCCGGCGTCTCCGTGGCAAATATTGTTGGCACAAAGTGCAATGATGCAGAAAAACTTGTAAGCAATTAGAGTGGTGAATATGTTGTGGCCAACACCAGACTTTTTTTTACCACGAATGTATACATCGATCTCGAATACACCCCACTTGATTTCTAAAGCGAAAAATTAAAGTTACTTTTCTTTTGGTAAAACTGTTTTGCACAATCAAAAATCATAACTCCTGCGTAAATTTCAGAAAATCAACAAAATCAACCCTTGTTGAAAACTTAATCATTAAATCTATAACTTTTTAACATCAGTGAAGAAATTGAAAAAGCCCCCGTGGAAGCCGCCACTTCTGGTACACAGATTTCCACTAAACTTCGCAAGAATCTCGCAATTAATACAACTTACAAATGTTAAGTATGAAGATTTATTCAGAATAGTCAATCCGACTGGGCTATATAGATGTCGAACTTTGGTGAAATAAGGTTTTAAACGTTATATCATTTCATTTAAAATAAATTTATTTTGTAGGCGGAATATATTCCGAAATCTGGAAAAAATTAATTTCAAAGATATAAGTTTCAAGATATATAGCGTTGCTAGCTTTCGTCCTCACTACAATTTTGATTGCGGTTTTTCCTTTTTTAATAGTCTTGTCCAAGATCAGCCAAACGGACTGTTTTTTAAGAATAAGGTATAATAAACATTTAATTGATGGAATACTGTGCAGAGTAAAACCGAAACTCCTACTAAAATGTAACGAATGTCACAAATACTAATCATTACCAGAATTTTTTTGTACCTGTAAATTAGATCATAAAACGTTCGGTTCCATCTCCATTCGTGGCATGCACATCCCAAAATTATACTAACCATTTCGTCTCAACCTAATAATGTTAAACGTTTAAATATCTCATCGGTAATTTTTTTGTAGGCGTACCATTGTTTATATTTTTATTAAACAGAGAACAACAAAATAATATTCGAGCACAAAAAATATAATGCACGACTGCCAACGAAAAATAGCAAAGAATGGAAATTTAACTTCGTTAGGATAAGGGAAATTGATAAAACTGTATATGGTAATTTTGGGATGCGGCAACAATGACAATTAATTGTAAGTTTGAAACGCAGGTTCATTGTTGCTACAATATTCGATACATTTTAGTAGGTATTTCCGTTGCACTTCGCCCACTGTTGCTAAGTAGCATCAAATTAATATAATTCGTCGTCATACTCGTATGTCTAAATATGGGTCCAGGTCGAAATTGCATATTTTAAAATGACATTTTTTAAAACGACATTTCTCAAAACTGCATATTTCAAAACTGCATAAGGTACAAAACGGCATAAGGTACAAAATTGCATTTTTCAAAACTGCATATTTCAAAACGGCATTTTTCTAAACTGCATTTTTCAAAACGGCATTTTTCAAAACGGCATTTTTCAAAACGGCATTTCTTAAAAAGACATTTTTTAAAAAGACATTTTTCAAAACGGCATTTTTCAAAATTTTATTTTTCGAAACGACATAGGTAGAAAAATTTAGGCGAAGGAGAATATTATATGCATACTAAATCTTCAAATAATTTCTAATTTCCATGAAGGTCCTTTCTTATAACATACCTATACTATACCTAAACATGTGAAATTAAATCTTACTCGACAAAGAAATAGTCAAGTTCCTTTTCATTTGACTTTATCCTAGAATTTAATCCAAGAATCGTTCACAAATGTTCAAAAATATCATTCATCTCAAATTTCATCGTGTAATAAATAACCGTACCTGTTGGTCATATTCCAGAAATTAATGAAAAGATAATTCTAAATTCACAATCGATTAAAATATTTCATTCTGTCTTGTGCAGTTTTGAAAAATGCAGTTTTAAAAAATGCCATTCTGAAAAATGTCGTTTTAAAATATGTCGTTTAGAAAAATGACGTTTTGAAAAATGCTCTTTTAACCCTTATGCCGTTTTGAAATATGCAGTTTTGAAAAATGCAATTTTGTACCTTATGCCGTTTCGTACCTTATGCCGTTTCGTACCTTATGCCGTTTTGAAATATGCAGTTTTGAAAAATGCGATTTTGTACCTTATGCCGTTTCGTACCTTATGCCGTTTTGAAATATGCAGTTTTGAAAAATGCAATTTTGTACCTTATGCCGTTTCGTACCTTATGCAGTTTTGAAATATGCAGTTTTGAAAAATGCAATTTTGTACCTTATGCAGTTTTTAAATATGGCGTTTTGAGAAATGCAATTTTAAAATATGCAGTTATGTACGGATCCCTATGAAATTTTATCATTCTCAGATTTTTTCGGTGTCAAAACCAATCGATGCAAGAATAAATAAATATAAAAGTGCAACGCTGAACTAGTTTACGTCATCGACGGTATTCCACACTAAGAATAAGTTTATAAAACAAAAATGTCTAGTTCATAAACTAGTTCAAGGTCGATTTTTTTCATATGCGTTTTTAAAATACACACTCATAAGGACAAGATAAAATTAGCACATGTATGCTTCCTTAGTTTTAAAATTAAAAAATTATAATCTACATATTTATTATCCCTACTATCAATTATCCACGGATTAACAAATTATCGCTTAATAATACGAATAACAATGTTGCATATAACTCGAAAAAAATTATTTTGATTAAATTTAAAACAATAATAATAAGTCTTATTTACAATAACTTCTTTTTAATGGAGTCTCTCGTATCATAAAATATCACATAAGGTACATAGGGAATATACGACACAAAACATAATTTTGTTTTAAAAGGACACAAAACAAAAAAAATAATATTTTACGAAAACTAAAAACCATTGATAAAATTCAAAGTTGATCTTGCTTCTTGTTTACGTTTTTATTCAAGTCTGTATGTAAATACTTCAACATGTGCATCCAGCATGTGCAAATCGTCAAAAATACAGATCGATAAAAAAATTTAAAAACTTCGTAAAATTTTGTTTGTTAAACGTATAGATGTCACGAAAAATTATTGTCTTAGCTAAACTTTTTTAATGAAAAAAGTGTCCGCATAGTAAGGTTACTGTGCATTGGATCCCTCTTTAAAAAAAAAATTTGGCGAAAAAATTTATATGAGATCGGCAATATTATATTTGGCAGTAGTAAGGGATGATACTTTATTAAAAAAAAAATGGGCGAAGTAGAACCAAAACATCGGCTTTATAACACAATGTTTTTTTTTACCCTAACAGTTTTTTTACCTGATTATAAATGCTCACTTGTCGTCAACATTTTTATATAAATGATATGATTTACAATAAGAAAATTAACTTCGCCTAACACTATATAACATTATTTTAATTTAAATCGCTAATACTCGATTGTTGCAAAATAGATCAAAAATTTAAATAAATTTATAAATAAATATATAAATAATACATTTATTTTATTTATATATATATTTAAATTTTTGATCTATTTTGCAACAATAAATAAAACTTAAACAATTTTTTGGAAATAAAAACCTGCAAGATTAAATTACTAAAATCGTAAAATTGACTTATCTATTTTGTGGTGTTCTCTTTTAATACGTACTGTTTTGCGATGTACTCTTCCGTGCCATGTACTTTAGTGTACCATGTACTGTTTTAACCGGTCCTGTTCCGTACCATGTACTGTAGTGTACCATGTACTGTTTTGTGATGTACTGTTTTAATCGGTCCTGTTTCGTACCATGTACTGTAGTGTACCATGTACTGTTTTGTGATGTACTGTTTTAATCGGTCCTCTTTCGTACCATGTACTGTAGTGTACCATGTACTGTTTTGTGATATCCTGTTTTGTAACATCCTGTTTTAGCACATCCTGTTGTGAAATGTGTCGTTTCGTATGGGACCCCATGTATAGATAGATGATAGATAGTATAGTATAGATTTTTAGATGTTTATTTGATCTCAATTGTTTTGCATTTTATATATTTCGGTAATAAACAACAAATTTTCAACAAATTTTGAATAAAAATTTAAACCATTGTGCCGGTAACAATTACAAGAATACCTAATTAAGCCGTCATTCGATTGCTCAACTTTTATAATTTATTTATTACACCGTAATTAAGCAATTGAGAGTCATAAAATTGAGTTTCATTTAATAATTAATATTATTTGTATTTATTTCCATTTGAAAATTGATTTGAAACAAGTTTGATTTTTAAGATATCACAAAAATATTTTTAGGATCCCGTATTACAAGTAACTATGTTACTTGTGACACGTGTAAGACCAAGACATTGTAACGATCCGCAAGACGGGCGAGGTGGCCAAGGCTGGAAAATTTCCAGCCCAGCACTGTTTTCGGCCCAGATCGTTAGCAGAAAATTGATGTTATTTCATTGCAGAGGTTTCCACGGCGGATTAATGAGTTAGCCTGGCTGTAGCTCAGTGGATGGGGTGGGTGGAAATAGAAACTTGCAGAAACAACCTTGAGTTACCGCCGAATGATGACATGTTACGGGATAAAAATTTAGCACGGGACAATCATGTATTCACGACTTACCGATACTCACCATGATCACATCCTATAATTAATTTACTTACTCCATCCTGAAAAGCAAAAGATCAAAAAAGAAAAAAAAAACGGCAAAGTTGTGAATGGAGGAAAAAAAAAATAAAATTCAGCAGATTATATGAATTGATTATAAACATCACAAAATAAAAATTTATTGACAAAAAAAAATTGGTTTTCTTTGAAACTTTTAAAGAAATAGAAAAACACCAATAATCCTAAATCATTTTTCTTTAACAACTTGTTGTTTAGGTAAATAAATTTAATTAAAGTTAATATTAATTAATTGTGATTTAAGAATTAATCATGCAAAACTTTTATATCGAAAATTTAATTCAAGAATATATAATACTTATAGATAAAAAAAAATTTCATTATTTTTGATTATGAATGTAATTGTAGCAAAACAATTATAAAAAAAAAAAAAATCTTACATAATTTTAATCGATGCGATGGTCGACTTTGATGATGATGGCGAGTGATCACTCATACCGGATGAAGGTCGATGCCATAAAACCATTATATAAATTAGCTGATGATGATGACAATTTGACGTTGTTGCACAATAATAATTGTTATAGGAATTTTAGATATTTTTGTTTTTCAATTCACATACATATTTATAGATGTTATGGTTTTATGTAGTATTACACCGAACGAAATAGAATGCACTCCTATTAGTAACCGTAATGTGTGTATTAGGCGATTTGTATCACTTCGGGCACTATAATTTTTTTTCCTTTTTTATCTGACTAGACCGCGCCACTTTTTTTATTTAGTAAATCAACCGGGACTGTTTTTCTTTCAATGTTCACACGGTCATATGGTTGAACCCGGCTCCCACTTTAATTATAGGATTTATTAACACTAAACTAGATTATTAGTTCATTCACTTATTATTTATAATATTGTTATGTATTTATAACTTAGTTATTAAGATTTTATTTAGATTAAAAAATTTTTCTTTTTTTTTTATTTTTAGTTTTAGCTTGAACTATTTAACACTACCATTTGTATCGGTTTTGGTATTCCAACCGTTTTGTTTTCGTGGTAACAAGCACTTGGTGTATATCGTTCGGAAATTTATAAAACTAACACTTATTTTTAGTTATGTCTTTTACATAGTAATTATTAAGAATTTTTATGATGTTTATTATTAGAAACATTTATTTAGTTTTATTTATTTAAACTTATTTGAAAATAGATATATAATTCTATCAAATATACAATTACAAAAATTTATTGTTACAACTATTAAACTCATATGGAAGAGAATTGATTTAATTATCTTATTTTTCTATAAAAATTATAGGTAGTTATGTTCGCTAAAACACCCAAAACCGACTCACTCGCGTGTCTCTCAAATTTCGCTTTTATAGTCAAGCAAAAAAACGGTACCCGAAATGATCATACGATATTTTTTTTTTTCAGGATGAAACAAAACATACCGTTTCCCAATCTTTACAAAATATGTACTTGAATTTCGGTATTCAATTTCCATTCTCAGGTGGTATAGTCGATTTCAATTGTGAACATACAAATTAATTAATGAATTAAGGGGTGGACACCTGAATGCCACTTGGGACGAAAAAAATTCGTTACAACATGACAAATAACATTTAGGCAGGGCTTATCGTTAATTTGTTGAGTGCGACAAACCCAAGCATGTGTCTTTTGTGTTACCTGCGCTGATGTCTTCCTATTACAAATAACGTATTTTTATAGCAAACCAAATTGACACTATTTCTTCATTCTTGCAAACATTTTATTCATTTATCCTATACACTTATTGTATGTTACCCTATACATCAAATATTTATAACTTATTAAAATAAATCAAAACATAATAAACGTTGAAATATTAGAATATAAGAAAGATTTTATTTTCCGAATCTATCTTTCGCGTTGATCATTATTTATTATATCATTTGGCAATAGTTATGAGCTAGTTATATAACCGAAAACGAAGCGGACTGAAACGAAACGAAAGGATTGATTGCATGAAAATATAATAGGCTAGTTATATGAAGAAGAAACAATACGAAAACGAACGGATGAATTGATTCAATTCAAATGGCTTTCGTTTTGGTTTTTGCGGAAATTCCCAATCATACTTTCCTTGTATTGTGAATATTTTTATCGGTTTTGTTTATTTTGCTTGAGACATCGAAACAATAAATTAACAACTTTACGAGGGCTGCCTTTTATATTTCGGGATTAGAGAACAAAAACAAATATTAATCATCGAAAATCGCTTTATTGTTTTTCAAAATATTCCCCATGAAGATCTATACACTTTTGCATGCGTTTGAACCATCTATACACCATCTATACTTTCCCCATATATACACTTTTGCATGCATTTGAACCAATTGTCGAAGCACTTTTTCCACTCTGATTGAGGTATCTCCAAAACATGCATTCTGAACGCAGCAACCGCTTCTTCAGGTGTCGAAAAATGTTGACCTCTCAGTTTGTTTTTTACGTACGGGAATAAAAAGTAGTCATTTGGTGACAAGTCAGGACTATACGGCGGGTGACTCATCAAATCGATGTTTTGAGTGCTCAAAAATGCAGTTGTTTGAGCCGATGTGTGAGAGCTCGCATTGTCGTGGTGAAATGTGATCCGTCTTCGGCAGTTGGTTTTCCTGATTTTTTGGAAGACAACTGGCAAACAAATGGTTGTGTACCACTCAGAATTGACTGTTCTGCGTTGTTCTAGTGGTACAGTTGCGACATGTCCATTTTTTCTGAAAAAACAGGCGATCATTTGCTTGCAAGTGCTTCGTGCGCGAACAACTTTTATTGGATTCGGCTCATCTTGAAACACCCATACAGTCGACTGCTGTTTACTTTCGGGCTCATACGCATAAATCCACGATTAATCACCTGTCACTATGTCATAGGCGTGTTTTGAAGCACCGCGATCGTATTTTTTGAGCTTTTGACACGAGCCTGTTTTGAGCGATTGACAAATTGTGTTGGATCAAACGCGAACAAATTTTTTTGAGAAATGTTTATGCAATACTGAATTTATGTTGGTCCCACTAATGCCTTAGGTTGTCTCAATCTCACGATAGGTCACGTGGCGATCTTGCAATATCAGTTCGCGCACAGCATCAATGGTTTCCGGAACAACAACTGATTCTGGACGACCTTCACGAAATTCGTCTTGGAGTGAACTACGACCTCGATTGAATTCACCATACCATCGATAAACACTAGTCCTTGATGAAGCTTCATCGCCAAAAATTGAATTAAGTTCATTCATGCACTCTTGCTGCCTTAATCCACGTCGAAAGTTGTAAAAAATAATTCCATTTTTTCGCCGAGATGTTGAGTTAATGAGTACTATAAACAACACAAATAGCGCTCGAATGTCAAAAGTTCTGAGTACGTATAATCTCAAAAATGTCAAACTTTACGATAAAGCTGTCAGTTGCCAGATTGCAACACTAGGGTTGTCCAATCCCTAAATATAAAAGGCAACCCTCGTAAAATATTAATGCGGATACATAATAAAAAATATGAAAAATTATAAAGAAAATCTGTTTTGGGATTTTAATGACCAATGAAATTAATTTGTAGGTGCTGAAATTTGGGCTATATTTTCCAATTCGAATAAAATTTGATTTCTCATATTCTAAATGATTAGTTTAAATCTATGCCATTTTTCAAAGCTCACTACTTCTAAATTCTTTACCAGTTTCATTTAACTTTGCAACCCCCATTTTACAAAGAAAGAAATTTTTCTTTAATAGACGCCAAAATAGAAGACCGAAACGTCAAAACTTTACCGATTCGTCTTATAATCAGTGTGATTATGTCTTTCGTTTCCGTTTTAGTCCGTCTCGTTTTCAGTTATATAACTAGCCCATTACGCTTCAATGTCGAAGTTCTTACAAAACAACCGTCATTTCAGAATTCTTAAATATAACAACATCTCTGCTGTCAACCTCTATCTTCAACGCTTTCCAATTAAAATAAATTTGATTTTCTACATTGTCCTTGTTTCACAGAACAAATAATCAAAACTTTTATTATTTATATAAAATATTTATTTTTATAACCAGAAATTATATTCTCTATATATTTGCATTTTTTTTTCTAATTTCAGGCAACTCTGTTCAAAAATAGAAAACATCGTCGAAGTACGACTTATAGTGCCCTTTCACGAACTGGGGGATCAGTTAGAGGAACAACTGTTTCAACCATGACGCGGATAGCTTTATCAGATACCCCACAATATGATTGTAACGCCCGAAAACATTCACTGGTGAAAAATTGTAACACAGTGAATAACAACAATAATTCATTAAACAGTCAAATAATACGCGGTGCTGATAATTTAGATGACCACAACACAAAATCAACAAATAATTCCAGTAAAAATAATACTAATATCAAGAAACTTCCATCAAGTACTCTAACCACAATCGCTGAAAAATTGCGTATCAATACTAAAAATATTTTAAATTTAAAGCCACCGATAGCTTCAGCTACCACTACAATAATACCAATAACAGAAATAGAAACTGAAACATCAACCGAAAATATATATAACAATTCGAATTCGGCTGCAAATAATTTATTGCAAGTTCATGAAAAATTGCAGAAAGAAAATAGTATTGAAAGTGGGAATACAACAAACACTATAAGTAATTCAAGTTTACAGGAATTAGATAAAGACGAATTTACATGTGTAGAATTAGCCAAATTTATGGGTGAAATTAATAACGATATAAAACAAGATAAAGCACTATAAAATATTATAGTTATTGAATTTATTGTAATTAAATAAACAATTTAAATCTATACTTAAAAGTTCAATGGTTTTCCTGTGACACTATTCTGGTAATTTTCTAGGATTATAGAATTGAGCAAAGAATTTACATATAATTTTTATATCAATTGTTTTTTTTGGCATACTTTGGTAAAATTTTTCAAAACAAAGTTGGGAATAATTTTACCTGCTAGTTTCGATGTAGAATAATCATTCCCAATCTCCAAAATTTTATATCAAACTTTGTTCCTTAAAATAGAAATTAATAATTTAAATTGAAATTATATACGAGCATAAGATCTTTACCCAATTGCCTATTCCCAGTAAATTACCAAAAAAGTTCAACTGGCCACAAAAATATTTCAGAAAAATTGTGATTGTAAATTTTTTAACGGCATACATCGATATTATGTACGTAATACCAGATAAAATATTTAATTAAGAATACTATATAACGTTATTATTCCCAATTTTAATATAAAATTATTTATCAAATTATTGTACATACATATTTGGTTATTTTATTGTATAGTTTAAAATGAGTCTGATAGATATAAGAATGAAAAACATATTTTTAAGGAATTTATGCGTATTATGTCAATTGAGGTAAATGATGAAAATGATTTTGATATTTTTGTTACATTAATTTAATAATCAAAAAAAATTATTTCATTATATCGGCAATTATTTTCCAATTCGGACTAATATTAAATAACACATTTTCTTTAAATTAGGTTCATTATTTTTTCTTAATTCCAACAAATTAGTGATTAAATTCTAAACTATTATAATTTCCCTCGGCAATTAATTTGATCGAATTATAATTGAATAAAATACTCAATATTCACAATTAAGGTAAAACATGTAAAAACTAAACACAGGATGTCTTTTATTTGTCTACAGTATTTTTGACATTCATTTGTAAGTTGAACTCTTTTAATAAAAAAGACTAGAGAAGATTTCTGTTAAAACTGTTTGGTTTTATCATTAAGGCTGCGTTCTAATTCGTGACTTATTTTGTGGAGACGGACTTCTTTGAAAGTCTACAATAAGCTTCCTCTCGGCTGGACATATTGTAAATTTGTTTGACTTTTATTGGTAACTCATCAAAATATTTCAAACAAGATTCCAATAAGTCTGTTCGACAGGAGACTTATTGTAGAGTAGCAAATAAGTCAGTTTCCACAAAATAAGTCACGAATTAGAACGCAGCCTTAATGATGAAACCAAATAGTTTTCAGAGAAATCTTCTCTGGAGAAGGACTAGAGGTGAGTGAGTAACCGTATTCCAACCGAAAATGAGCACATGAATGTATGTACAACGAAATTGGTTGTTCATAATCTCGAACAGCCAAGCTGCACTACCAATCATAGCGGGACCCGTTTTCTATTCTATGTTAACATGGTTCGGCTATAGCTTTTTATATGCACTTGGCAAAGAAAAACAAATGCCATTGAAGTGCTCCCCTGACCATCTTAATTTATAGAAAACGAGGCGGCTGATCTATATTCGAGAGGGAGCTCAGATAGCTTCTGCACAGGATTTGAACCCAGAGCTGCCTATTCCAAGAGGCAGTAAAATAGAAGTATTATGGACTGGGTAAACAAATAATCGAAGCAGACTCGGAAACGTCGGTAGGGATGAGGGAAACGAAAAGGCATCTTACATAACCTATTTGGACAAAGTACTCAAGTTGGACTGCCAATCATTGATTTATCTATTATGGTATATGCCAGGACATACACGGTTTAACTGTCATTAGCCAAAATAGGAAATCCCAAACGAGCCATTGCAGATTCTGCATCTCAGCCTAGGAAACATCCGAACATAAATTACACACATGTGACACCCATTATCATACATGAAATAATGCCACTTATCATTTTTATGTAACACACTACCTGGGATACAAAATAAAAATCTAAAGATCACAGTGCACAAGGTTTTAGTTCACTCAATTCTAAAAGAATAGCGTTTTTAATATACTGTTTCCTAGAAGCTTATGCATATTAAGAATGACATTGTTCATTTTTAAGACTTTGGCTCTATGAAATATACGTAGGCCCTTTTCCAATTACCGACTTATTTCAGACTTATTGACTTATTTGACGCTATCTTGAATAAGTCAGTCAATTTGTTCCAATTCATTGTATCGACTTATTTGTGAGGTAATAACAAAAAAACAAAACGCAATTTCTATTATATGGAAGAAAAAAATTTCTTGACATATTGGTCGTTGCTACTACATTTGAAAAAAAAACTGCATGTATTTCATTTAGTCAAGACACATTTTTGAAGACATTTCTGTGTAGACATACTTATTCAAATAAGTCTCCTCGCGAGGTGACTTATTTGAATAAGTCGGTGTCCACAAATAAGTCGGTAATTGGAAAAGGGCCTTAGAGTCGAAATGAAATATATGGCATGAATGGTTACTGTAAAATAACATTTAAGATATAAAGATCGTCCAAACTTACACAAATTGCCGACGGAAACGCTTAACTTAGAAAAATACTTTCAAACTAGATTTAGTGATCTGTTCTACAAGAATTCAACACTCAGTTTTAGAAAACGAAGAATAAAAATTATAAATGTATGATTGCAGTTCTATCTAAAATTATCTCCATCTATACTGTTCCCGTTTTTGCATTTCGTAAATTACATATGTACATATATGTATATCCCTTTCCTGCCTGCCATCACAATTGTGTGGGCAACGAAAAAGAATCATGCAAAATTTTTTTTTTGTATTTGGACCAACATACATATTTGTGTATTCCACTTAAATCGTTTTCGACCGAAAAATAACACTATAACTATAATAATAATAAAATAGTTAATATGTTATCAAAAACAAATAGTTAATATGTTATATAATTTATTATAATAATGTTTTAATTATAATGTTTTTTCAAAAATAATTCCGATTTAACTAAGATCCGTTAAAATCCGGAAGACATTACAACCTGTCATTTTTTAGACACACATTTGTGTGGGTTGGACTCAAATTGAAACAAAAAAATTGTTTGTCTGGCAGAAAAAGGGATATATCTCATTCTTCTTAGGTAGAAACCCGAAACCTTAATAGTCCTTCTTGGTATGCATTTGTTAATTTTTCTGATGCGTTTCTCTGATGCATTTGTGGTCTTTCTTTGAGAAATTTACAACAACAATCCTACATATGTAATTCCAAATTGGAATAGTTTTAAACAAACTTTTCTGGTGGTTTAGAATAATTCTATTCTAGACGAGAAATTAGTTACGATTTGTAATAAAATTCAATAATGTTCTAGCACATGAATATATTTTGTTGTGTTTTGAAATTCATAAAGAAATTGTCACCAACTAATAAAATTAAATTAAAAAATATCTTTGGTTGTTTCTTTGAGAACAATATTAATTCCTATGCAGAATGGGAATTGATTGTACCAAAGAAAAACCACAATTGTGTGTTGCTATTATCGTAGAGTTTGTGTCACGAAACTGCGCCAAAATGTTTACAAATATACGCGTAACCATCAGAATTTTTACCAACCTCGGACGTTAGGAATATTTGACAAATGATAGGTAAAGTATTGTGATTTGTATTTTGTTAGTGTACTTTTGTAATTTATTTGGATAAATTTTAATTAAAGCACATTTTATTAATATTTCTTAATAAATTTTAATACACACAAATTTAAATATGTATATATTAAATTACATTTTTATTTGTAAAGAATGAAAATAAAATTGTTTTGTTTTATAAATTAGAAAATTAACTGAGGAAATATGAATGATAAATGAATTAGTTTAGATTTACTTACTGTATGAATATGATTTAAACTATTTAGGAAATTAACACAATACTTTATTTATGAACGAATGATATTATTTTATGTAAAAAACGACAAAAACACAAAACAAAAGACTTATTAATGATTTAATTTTTATAAAATGTGACAACCGAGAATTATTGATAAAAGCGCACAAAATAAGTGTGCTTAGTTTCCGACTGTTTACGAGTTAATTTATGTTTAATTTTTCTCGAATAAAATTGTTCTATTTCGCAATAATATTTTAAACTCTCGTAAGCTCAAATCACAACAGAAAAATTAAATTAGAGACGAATTTGTTTGAATATTAACTCATATATTATAAAAAAAAAGAACCTATTATACTAAGTCGAAATTAGTAATGTCTTCACAAGATCTGGGCTGAATTGAATCGTATTTCGCATGCTGAAATAGAGTTGTCAATTCTATTAATTATTATTCTCTGCTATCTATTTTGGGGCCGGAGCTCGTCTATCGATATTTACGATTCATTTTCGAAGTCTATCTTACACTATTTCCAAACAAATGGAGGTCGATTTTCGCCAAAAGTTATAATATGCAAGATGAATGGATCATGAGCTGTTCCGCACTCCGATACAGTGATAGATGCGTTTATTCTCTTCACTTAACGACTCTTAGGCACATCGTAATAATCATTATATTTGTTGAAATAAGTGTACGCAATTGCTGTGTGAGAATAATAGAATTTAAAGTTTATAATAATATTAGCCTGAAAAAACATATTGCTGGAATTATATTTAAAATACGTGTAGTGAATTAAATTCGAGAAACTTATTCATAAGAATAAAAATACAAAGCCATATATTGCCATATATTTCAACCAAAAAAAATTGGCATAATTTAAGTCCAAACCACACAAATGTGTGAGTAAAAAATCATAGTAAGTAACGGCGTTTTTGATAAAAATGAGTTTGAAAGGAATGCACAAATTTTGAGTTGGTTGGATACACATACGAAAATAAATTTTTGACATGATCCTTTTGCCGTACCCACACAATTGTGTTAGCGGGCAGCAATAGGGATATCGTCGTAAATCGGATTTACTAAAACGCAATCTGTCATCACAAGGCTATATTACACCACAGTACACATAATAAAGGTAATATATTGCGCATCTGTCAAACAACAATGGCGGAACATAGAGACCTTTTCATAATAATTTGTATACGTATGCATATGTACATGTGTAGCAAATCTTAAAAAAATAGATGTTATTTTAAATAAATAAAAAAATTATTTAATTCAAATACATTTATTTATGCAATTATTTTATTTAGTTTTTGTTTATTATATGAGATAGGTCTCTTACATTCGCCATATTGAAAATTTTCCATAGCTGCGCGAAAATGAACGAAAATAGAACCAATGAATATATTTCCTCTATTATGTGTACTGTGATATTACACTGCATATTTTGTTTTTCCTTGGAAACTTGGACATTGGTTATGTTACTTTGCATTAATTTTTCTTTTCACTATTTCTAAGTAGGTGAAAGTTTATACCGTAGACAGACACAAAATTTATCGCGATTTTCAGTTATCTAGATTGAAAATAAAATTATAAAAATCGTAATAAACAAATTGTGGTGACAGACAGTAACCGCATTTTTGCGAGTGTGTCTAATTTATCAGGATAGATTGCATTTATCTAGTTATGAAAACTTAATAATTCTGTTTTGAAAAAATCGTGTACAGACAGGCAGAAATAACTTAATAATCTAGATAACGAAGTTAACTAGTTTGTGTCTGTACGGTATTACTCTCTCGTGGAAATAAGTTTTTGTTACTATTTGCCTGGTAAAATCAAAGTTGACTATATGAAAGGAACTATTAAAATTTGGCATTGTTAACGACATAAATTGTTAGATCATTATTAAAACAAGTTAAATTTTAGTGGGCCGGGTCTAAAACCGTAATTCAGGAAGCAAAAATACAATGTGAGAATAAATTCCGCTTAAGTAACCACACTCTTGACAATATACACAATTGCGCTTTCAAATCTTTCCAATTAAGTGCAATTCGTAATAAAATAGTCGGTATTAACAAGTTTTGGAATACATCATCGCTTGTTTTAATCTGGTGTTATTAAGCATAACGTTATGAGCAATGTAAACCAGCAAATTTTAGCCGGTTGAGAAATTTTGCGGGAGAGAAACAACAATTTACCAGCTTTGTTCCTTTGTTTCTCAAAAATTTTCAAATAGCAAGCCACAAATATTCAAATTCATTCGTTAGTTAAACAATCGAACGAATTTATAATGGTTTTTTGAAGGAAGAGAAGAAAACCGCAAAAATTATTGTGGCTTTTTCATGTAAAATGTCAATAGCGTTTCAAATTTCTTTGTGGTGTTCAAAATCCCGCCCCCGATTTTAAAGAAATGATCGTCCATCAATACTGTTTTGAATTATAGACGGGTGGAAATGGATCTGCATCATAAACGAATTCTTCTAAAACTAAATTTTGCTCAATTTACTGTTGATCTGTCTCAATTTACTGTTGATTTACTGTTGATAGAATATCTATTCTGTGCCCTAACGAAAAATTTTCCTTCGAGTGATTGGAAAAAATTGCGAGAGAGACCAAGATATAACATGCTGTTAGGAAGTAATTGCAAAAGCATGTCATGTCAAATGTTAAAGAACTGAATGCACTTAATTTTTTAGGTTGATTCTATTATCATTATCTACCTTCCGGTGTTAATAACTTACTAGAACTTCGTAATAAGATAAATGTTATTGTATACCATAGAAACCTACAGAAAATTGACCCTACTTCTTACCTACGTGTATATGTACCTACATTCAATCTCATTGGAAAAAACTTGACTTTAGTTATTATTAGTAAAGTCAGGATCGATTCAAAATTACGTAAAACAATTGGTATTTTTTTATCAGGAAACGCCCTTTTCAAAAACAACAGCCGAAAATGGTTCCATTTCTTCAAACGAAGTAAGATTGGCAGCTATTAAAATAAATTTTAATGTTATGGTTGACTCTTGTACTCCAAATATTTACGGTATTATGGACTGGGTGCGTTCTCTTTAAGGGATGATTTCTTGCATAATTGTTTATAATACATTGTATTACCATTTTTGAAACCCTTTAAGAAGAAGTCAGTCTTGAAACAATTTTGTCCAAAAAAGCATGCACACACTAAATTGATAACTCACTTATTTGGTATAACTTCAGGTAATTGCTTAGGCTCTATTTTACCATAGACCTTAGTCGATCTATTGGTTTTGTTTAACGTTTTATTTAAATTTACTATGATATTACAAATCTCTAAAACATTACTCCCAGCCACTTCCATAGCTTTAGAAGTACACCGCACTACTGCCATACATTTAACACCATTTTTAACATTACTATTACATCAATTTTTATTATAAGCAATAAAACAGGGTGCAGCATATCAATTATGTTACATGATTTATTAATTATTGATATGTAGGAAACCAAATGTTTAAATTAAAGCCTAAGCAATTATGTACTACATAAAAAAGATTAAGTCGGTTTAAAAAATACAACAGTCATGATGTCTGCTGGGCAGGTGCAGTGTAAGTATATGCCACTATTACAAAAATTAAGCGTTGCAACTGATTAAAAATTATTTCTTCAATCGTCTTGGTTTCATTTCCAATTACATACCTAAATCCTTTTTTGTGAATATTGTTTGATCTAGTCAGAGCACCTTTAAACATAAAAATGCACATTATGTTTATTATGTACTAAAAATCGATTTCAAAATTATTTAAATTTTTAAAACTTTCTTACTAATTTTGAACAATTTGGATTCGTTTCCATATTTAACATTATACACTATACAAAGTAACATTAATCTCTCAATGTTAACACGGTCACAGTTCTTGTTTACAATTAAAATACTTACACTAAAATATCAAAGGTTAATTTTTCTGAATCATATGCAAAATTTAATTTAATTTAAAATAAATAAGAATTTAAATAAATTTGTTTTGTTATACATTTTTAATATGTAAATAACATAATACAGAATGAAAATGTTTTAATATTTTGAAATGCCTAATATTAAACAACTAATTTTAATTAAAACAATGTTTTTATTTTATAACCGCATTTATAATCGCATTTATTTAATAGTATGTACGATACTGTCTTTAAGGAAATAATATAATTTTATGGTTTTAAAATAAATAAAATATACAATTATATATTTTATGTCATGTACTTAATATTGTTTTTCATTTCAATGTAGTAAATTTTTTTTTTTAATTTGAAAGGAGTGACATTTTATTACAATATAAAAATAAATATACGTATATCCCACATACATATACTCGTATTATGTATTTTTAACTGTATTGTATATAAGAAAAAAATCTATTTTTAAAAATGTTAATTAAATTAATTTAATGCAAATAATAAAAAATTAAATATTTATAAAAAATACTACTCGTTTGATATTGGAATTATAAGTTTAGAATACATTTCTGACTGGACCAAGGCTTCAAAGATAAGAGAGAGTAAGTAAACCATTCGAAGTATAGCTAAAAGTTACTAGCATCACATTATTTCTTTCATCAAGCGACCCCTTTCTAGTTCACTGAAATTGATTGTAAACTATCAGCTTTACAAAAAATCCCCCAATAGTTCGAATGGCTGTATATTTCAAAATCGCAATATTACTTCGGCAAATGCTCAACTAAACTTCGCTAACATACACGCCATTCCAATAACACAAATGTATCTTACAAAAGAGCAAAATCAAATAAAATGCGGTTCCGTACATAGTTGCATTGAAAGGAACTTTATAATAGAGTAATTGAATTTCCAAGCGATTATGTTAAAGCACCCAGAAAGCTGCATACAAGCCAGACCCATTTGAAGTAATTCAACTCAATTCTGAGTTTTTCTAAAAGTTCACTGGCTCAGTATCTCAATTTTTTACCACAATCCGACCAAGCAGAGATTTTCATGTGACAGACCTAAGGCCAACTTTGTATGATCTTGAGACATACGGGCTCAATTAAATTTTAATGATTTCAAGACCTTCCAACGAGTTGCCAAACAGTGGCCCATTTGATAGCAGTTTTTTCCTAAAAAATCTTTCCTATGGCTTATTTTGGTACACATAGGAATAAATTTTTCCCAAATTCTTGATTAAGTTGAGTATTGAAAACCATGACTCTGTAAGTGGTTACTAAATGTCAAACTTACATTAATTGTATGTAATTATTATTTTTTTTGTCTAATTAAAAATTAAAAGAATATTGTATGTGTTGTAAAAGAATATCTTTCCGTATCTAAAGTAGGTGCGGAATTATAAACGTCAAAACTGCGATAAATAGGAAAGAAAAAATTCCTATAAGACACACCAGAATAAGCTTATAGGAAAGAAATACAAAACTGCTATACAAATTTTAAATTCTTTCCTATTTCCTATAGGAAAACCAAAATCGACCCACTGGTAACAAAATGTTTTTTGAAAAAAAACCGGCTAAAATTGGTTTATTTTCAAACCAATCATAATTAATAAAGTCATTCTAGTGGCGGGCAAATTAAATTTCATCGGTTTTTTTGGTTTTCATGAAATGTGCTGTTGTCAGATCGATGCTGATCTTATCACTTATTTGATTTGTAAAAATTTAATTATAACCTTCAAAATATTCGAAATTTGCAATTTGAACTGGAAAACTGTGAGTTGGCAACCCCGTACTGAAAAAATGGAGAAACAACAAAATGGCAATCTACATTGTCCAGATGGAATCAAATGCTTTCTGAAATCCGTGTACGCTACATTTACTTGATGGTATTTTTCCATGTCGTTAATTATTTTACTGGTGAATTCAACCAGATTAGTTGATGTCGATCGGCCAGGCATAAACCCATGCTGGTTTATTGATATATGGCGTAAATTGTAGATTTAAAGATGTTGCATATACTAATTCAAACAATTGGAATTGATGATGTAGTTGAGACTCCTCTGTAGAATGTAACGTCGTCTCGTTTACCCGATTTAAAAATTGGTGTAATCTTTGAAATTTTCCATTTTTCGGGCAACACGTCGGTATTTAAGGAGTGGTTGAATAGGTAACATAATGGGATTGCTAAAATAACAGCATACTCATTCGAAGTATACCCCCTACTTCAAGACCACAACCATCTCCAAATCCCTTTAAAGCCGATAAAATGTTATCCTCAAAGATAAAAAACAGTTGTACATACAATCCACCAGTAACGCTTGGTCTATAGATCGATTGAAAAAACGACGCAAACATATCAGCTATATCTTTGGCGTTTGAAGAGCAATGCATGGGAAGTTTGTACTAAGTTTATCCTAAAAATAAAAATGAATAAATTAGGACAAACTTAAGAAAAAGTTCACGCTTCATAATACCGATAAGAAGTTAGTACTGAGCTTGTCCTAATCCAACAAAAAAATGTAACTTGTTTATATGTATTTGTGAAATGAAGACATTCAGGCGAATACACAAAATAATCACTTGTTAAAATTAAATTTTAAATTTTGTCATAATATGCTAAAACCTCGAACTTAAATACATAATTAAATAATATTTAATTGAATTAAACTAAACAATATTATAAAATTGAAATCATAATAGAAACACGAAAAACCATAAACACACTTCCACGATATTCTCATCGGTTTCATTTACTTAATTAGATAATAGTACTGCTGATTTAATCAATAAGTTTCATAAATTTATAATGGAGCTCACTTAGTGAGACAGACGTTTGAATGGATTTACGGCTTAAATCTCATAGGGGTGGTATTTTAGGGTAATACTAAATAGAGTTGCAGGTTATTCTCATCGGTTTCACTTGTAAGGGAGCAAGATTGTAGTACTACTGACTCAATCAATAAGTTTCATAAATTTGTAATGGAGCTCACTTAGTGAAACAAACGTTTGAGTGGATTTACGGCTTAAATCGCATAGGGGTGCTACTTTAGGGTAATACTAAATAGAGTTGCAGGTTATTCTCATCGGTTTCACTTGTAAGGGAGCAAGATTGTAGTACTACTGACTCAATCAATAAGTTTCATAAATTTGTAATGGAGCTCATTTAGTGAAACAAACGTTTGAGTGGATTTACGGCTTAAATCGCATAGGGGTGCTACTTTAGGGTAATACTAAATAGGGTTGCAGGTTATTCTCATCGGTTTCACTTGTAAGGGAGCAAGATTGTAGTACTACTGACTCAATCAATAAGTTTCATAAATTTGTAATGGAGCTCACTTAGTGAAACAAACGTTTGAGTGGATTTACGGCTTAAATCGCATAGGGGTGCTACTTTAGGGTAATACTAAATAGGGTTGCAGGTTATTCTCATCGGTTTCACTTCTAAGGGAGCAAGATTGTAGTACTACTGACTCAATCAATAAGTTTCATAAATTTGTAATGGAGCTCACTTAGTGAAACAAACGTTTGAGTGGATTTACGGCTTAAATCGCATAGGGGTGCTACTTTATTGTAATACTAAATAGGGTTACAGATTATTCTCATCGGTTTCACTTGTAAGAGAGCAAGATTATAGTACAACTGACTCAATCAACAAGTTTCATAAATTTATAATGGAGCTCACTTAGTGAGACAGACGTTTGAGTGGATTTACGGCTTAAATCGCATAGGGGTGCTACTTTAGGGTAATACTAAATAGGGTTGCAGGTTATTCTCATCGGTTTCACTTCTAAGGGAGCAAGATTGTAGTACTACTGACTCAATCAATAAGATTCATAAATTTGTAATGAAGCTCACTTAGTGAAAGAAACGTTTGAGTGGATTTACATCTTAAATCGAATAGGGGTGGTACTTTAGGGCAGAGCATGTTTGATTTAAATCATTTGATTTAAATCACTGATTAAAATCAGATTAAAATCAATTGATTTTTTTTAAAAAAATCATTGATTTAAAGCATATTGGTAAAAAGTATAAGAATTCATTCAAAAATCAACGCACTCTAAAACTTAACGAAGAAACTTAATTTCGTAAATATGATACCACTAAGAACCCTCAAAACTTAGAAGATAGAAATAAAAACTTAAAATTTCATTTTATTTGGTGAATCCCATAGTTATTAAAATACAAAATGTCAAATTGTCCATTATTTTATTTTTCACGTTTTAAAAAGCAAAACAAAGTTGAAGGAAAATAATAACCCACATTTGCGGGACCAGTTTTGCAAGAAGAATTCATAACAAATATGACGGCCTTTGAATGGTGGAAATTGATATTTGTTTTACACCAAAGATTTGATAGTGACGTTAGACGAATATAAAATCTAACAAATTACATCAGCTGGGCTGGGGCGATATGTTGTACCATCATTTCAAAGTCGAATGGCGGTATGTTGTATCATTTTCGAGAAGCAAAACTGATACAACTTTCACTTCTTCGATTCGACTTTTTTCGATTCGAAGTCATGGTACAACATACCGCCAATGGAGTCGATCGAGTTTTTTCTACCTTTGCGAGTTAGTTTGTCCAAAATGAAAAAATAACCTAAAAAATACATAAAGCGGCAAAATTAAAATTTTTGGCAAAGCCGCTGTATAAATAAAACCCGTTCTTCTTTTTATTCTGTCATACGATAAAATACTTAGTTTTAATTTTAAAATTACTTTATAATTTTGTAATTTATTTTTTAATCAACATTGAAGCATAAAACAAGCAATACAATTTACTAAATATCATAATTCCTCGATATTGAACCTGTTTGTTTCTGTTCCTTCTCTTAAAAAGTATTTAATTGTACTAGGGAATCTATTACGATTTAAGTTCAACATTACAATTTTGTATTCAAAAAATCTGATTTAAATCAAAAAAATCTGATTTAAATCAAAAAAATCAGATTTTTTGATTTTTTTCAAAAAAATCAATAAAATTACATGCCCTGCTTTAGGGTAATACTAAATAGGGTTGCAGGTTATTCTCATCGGTTTACTGACATCGGTACTGACTCAATCAATCAGTTTCAAAAAATTTTAATGGAGCTCACTTATAAATTTATGAAAATTATTGATTGATTCAGTAGTACTACAATCTTGCTCCCTCACAAGTGAAACCGATTAGAATAACCTGCAACCCTATTTAGTTTTACCCTAAAATAGCACCCCTATGCGATTTAAGCCGTAAATCCACTCAAACGTTTGTTTCACTAAGTGAGCTCCATTACAAATTTATGAAACTTATTGGTTGAGTCAGTAGTACTACAATCTTGCTCCCGTACAAGTGAAACCTATGAGAATAACCTGCAACCCTATTTAGTATTACCCTAAAGTAGCACCCCTATGCGATTTAAGCCGTAAATCCACTCAAACGTTTGTTTCACTAAGTGAGCTCCATTACAAATTTATGAAACTTATTGATTGAGTCAGTAGTACTACAATCTTGCTCCCTTACAAGTGAAACCGATGAGAATAACCTGCAACCCTATTTAGTATTACCCTAAAGTAGCACCCCTATGCGATTTAAGACGTAAATTTACAAAACTTTGATTTAAGGCATACATTTTTATCAACGCCTAGAAGCTGTTTGACGTATTTATGAAACTTTTATTTTAAATTAGAATGTGGATTAAATTTTATGGTTTGTGATTAATTTATTTTGTCTACCTTTTTTCACTATTATTAAAAGAAAACTGTTTATTATAGTCTTGTTATGTGGTAAAGTTACCAACTTTAATTAAATATTCCTCAATGTTCCTATTAAACCTTAATACTAAAGTTTTTAAATTTCTATTAACAATTTAAATATATCGTGTGATCGCCTAAATGTTTACCTATCACAAATACACACAAACACACACACAAACATTTTATATTGTTTTTGTTGGTTTAGGACAAACTTAGTACAAACTTCACATCGGTGAAGAGCAGGTATTGTTGAAGGTCATATTAGCAGGGTGCCCTTTAATTTCGCGTTTATTCCTAAAGTATTTCCAAAATTGTTTAGGATTTACTTTGATTTTTTCTTGAATTTGATCGAGATACGACACAGTAGTTCGATGTATACTTGTTATATTTTTGAATTTTTTACTCTGAAGCCAAATTGATGTGGAGGAGTAAGATTTCTTTCTTCTATTATTTGTTTGAGTCTCTCTAGGAGTAGTTTCTCGAATATTTTTGGTATTTATTGGAAGTAAGGAACACGGCCTATACGAATGTTTGTCATTAAATAAGCGACTTTCCATTGATTTGGAGCGTGTTTAAGTCTGAATACTGCGTTAATTATTTGGAGTAGTTTATGTAGTCCTTTTTCATCATTTTTACTATTTCTCCTGTAATTAAGTCATATCCTGGAGATATTTTTGCACGTAGGTTTAGATTGATTTCCTCTTTTAATTCTTGTAATGTGCTTTGTAATGTCTTGCAAAGCTTTTTATCCCACGTTTGACCTATCTCCAGTTTTAACTGGTGAAATTGGTAGTTTAGGTCATTTTAAACTTGTTGTCGCTTTCCAAAGAAAATACTCGGTATCTTTTTCCCCAATAAAGCCACTTAGGTATTTATTAATGGATTCGTTCTTGATTTCTGAACCAGTTCCCTAACTTCCCTACTAGCAGTTCGGCGCATTTTCTTTGAACTTGAGGAGGTACTACTCCACGCCACTTCCTGTATACTGTTGTTGTTATTCCAGTTCCTCTTCTAGCGTATCGGATTTTTAATTGACACCTGAAGATCAATATTGTTATTGAAAAATTAATTTTTTTATACTCATAAACCCGTGCAGTTTGTTTTTGAAATATATGTACATACCTATACATATTGTATTGAACTGGTTGATGAGAATTGCGGTTTTTGGTTCTTAAACCACGTGCAAAATTATAAATGTTGTTAAATTTAGTCTAAGTGAAGTAACAGATAGGTTAAAGGAACAAATTAAATAATTTAGTTAATTTAATATATTCCTAAAGTAAAATTTAATAAAATCGTGTATCAAAATTATTGAGAAAGTGAATATAAGAGTTAATTGCATCTAAATATATTTTATATATAAAATTGCAGAAAAGCGGGTATTGTGAAGCATATTTCATTTTTGGAAAGAATTTATATTGCGTGTGTGAATGGGTGCGCAAGGCAGCCTGACGATAAATTGTATTCTACCATATTCGGATACACAGCGTTGAACTGGCTTATTGACCTCGCTATATCCAGCAAAGATCGTGATACATTGCAAGTGTATTTGAGGTAACTTTTATGTATACTACGGAAACGGGTTTAGCATGGATCATATAGTTTTACTTAGTGCTTTTTGTATAGTTTATTTTCTTGAATAGTTTCTACAGCTCGGTTTTCTACTTATGATTATTATCTTGTAATTCACTGATATTTTGTTGTATGTTTTTTTTTAATTGTTTATCGAATAAAAGTAGTGTTAAATTATTTCATTCAAGTGTTTTCTAGACCGGACAAGTGGTGCAGTGGTTAAAGCTTCGGCACTTGGACCGGGAGGTACTGGGTTCGAATCCCATAAGAGACTAAATGCAAATCGAATTTTCATCATCGATTACAATCGGTGCTGTTAATAAACACAACTAAGACCCTCTCCCATGTATCGCTGACGTTAACAAAAAAATTATTAATGTAATTAACAAAAAAAAAAAAAGAGAAACATCAAATTAAAGAGTATTTCCCGAGTACGCCATGCCAATATGTTGCTGCCAGTCGGTGGAGGTAATTTAGTCGTGGATGTCGGCGTACTCTGATGTTTACTTCACAGATACTATATTGGCAACATGAAGGGAAAGTACACCTCCTCACTCATCACTCCCAACACTTACCACAGTTCGGTTCACTCCCGGTCTATCAACCTATCAACACATAATGATTAATAACACCTTACAATTCATTCTCAACAGGTTAAACATTATTTCTTTTATTTAACAAAAAAAAATTGGTTTATAAATATAAATTTTTAATAATTATTTGGTTAAGTTCTCATTAATTCAAAATAAAAAAAACAAAAAAAAATTTTAAGAAAGAAAAAAAATTATAATCAAAAAAAAATTAATTTGATATGACCTTTTTTTTAGAAATAACCGTACGAAAGAAATTCCTTCATATCCTGAAGGTTACCTGGCAGAAGAGAAGAGTCCTCAGACGAAGAAGCGCTTCCTACATCCGTGGCCTCTGCAATGCATTGAATTAATTCCTACTAAAATGAAGAAAAAAAAATCATATTAAGTTAATTGAAGAAAATTAAGATAAAAAAATAGTATAGTGTATTCACTTAAAATTATACCGAATTCATTAATAAAAACTTAATAACTTTAACCATACGATTTTTATGTAAAAGGAAAATTTATCCAAAAGTAGAGACATATAAAATTTAACAAGCAAAGAAAATTAAAATTATTGAAAAAAAATAAAAAAAAAACCAAAGCAACACTTAGCCGTAAATATTGGATTTCCTCTGAGTGTTCAATCCCGCTGCCAGCATGTGGTTATCTCAACCTTGGCAGCATCACTTGTCCTTGCCAGGATATATTTTGGTTTAACGTCAACTGCAAACCTTATAATCCGAATCAGGGTGGTAGATGACACGGGGTTGTTCCGCTAGCTGCACTGCTGATAACGTATAACACTCGAAGTCCCGTTTTTTTTTTGGTCACCCGCCAACAACAACCAGTTACCTTGATGCACCGTCGATAGAAATCCGTTTATTTTTAATTTATTCTCAACAGGTGATGTCGCGGTTTAACGCTTTTTAGCGTGTTAGCTTACTACGCAAATCGAACACTTCTTAAGCACCAACCAAAAGCACATATTCCGAAGTCGCGTTGGTTCAGATGTGTATCCTTCAAAGATTGGTCACCATGCCACATATATTGTATGGAGTCACACGAACAGTATCCAAGATGTATGTATGTACCGTTTTTTGTTTTTACTTTTCAGCCTCGTATTCACAACAACAAACAAAATATTATGTCCAAAAGCACAAAAAAAAACCGCAGCCACCTACACTATATTCGCCATGCAATTTCCCTCTTATATCTGCTATATCTTCACCACAGATACATATATGTATTCTTTTCCACTCAAATCAAACAATTTTCGACTATTGACCCACAGCCATGGAAATATTTCTTTAGTTTTCTTTTCACTTTATAATTATAACTTGTTTGTGGAAAAAATCAAAGTTTTATTATTTTTCTATATTTTATCTAGAAACACAGTACTGCACACTCGAAAAATCAGATATTAAGTGATCGAATTAGTTTAAAGAAAAAAAATCATGTTATCGCAAAATAATTACTTTGATTTTTTTCCAACCAATCAGATTTCAATTTCAAAGAACCTTGCTTATCATGCGATACAACAAAAACGTTCAGGTGCACACACCGAAAAATAAACAGTCATCGCAATGATGTTAACAATTGCCTACTCCTCAGGCGAAGATTGTACATGAAATTTAACTCATACGTTTTAGGCGCATACGAAAATTCACCACCACTTAGTGTCTCGACTTAGCTACAACAAAAAAATGGAACGAACGTTACACATGTCAATGTACAGGTTGACATGGGGCTTGCAATCTGCAGGTGGTATACTGTAATTGTGTGAGTAGGTGAATGGGTTAATGATGTGGCGTGAATGCGTGGCATAACAATGGGTTAAAAATGGTCTAAGTGTCAACCACTGAAACCTAACCAAGTGTTTTCTACTAGATATTGTTCATAAACAGTTACCTTTTATCTGAAATATTAACGTAGTTTTGATAAAATTAAAGTACGTATTTTACGTCGAACAGAAAAACAATGTTTATTCCTATCAATGTTTAATCGTACGACACACTTTTATGAAAAAATGTATAGTACTCTGGGTTCGTTTCAAATTTCACGGTAAAAACACTACTTCATGCTAATTTCCCGATAGAGGATGACTAACTATAGAGAACTAAAATTTACCTAATTTAAAAATTATGTACTTCGCGTTCTCTCATGCATCGCAACATTTTCAGTTTGAAAATTTTTATTTAGAACAAAGCCGGTTAAATAATAATGTAGGCAACACTGTAGTTAGAATAACATGTGTCAAATATTCACATCATAACGATTTTGTCAACTTGATGAATAAGTTATGTTTTAAATAAAAAATGTTTGAATGATACAAAAACTTATAGTACAGTTTAGTGTTTAAGACAGTCGGTTGTATTATTTTATATTGTTCTACAATTAATTTTTGAATTATTTTGTTTTTTAAGTTATAATTTTGTGTCATGAAACAGTAATTTTACTCAATTATGTGTTTTGATTCAATGCGCTGCAAAACTTACTTTTGGATTGGACAATTTTAAGATGGTCCTGTAGAAATTGCACATAAAATATTTTGTTTTAAACGGTGAATAAAAAAATTAAATTCAATCCACAAGATACAAAATTGTTGACCATCGAAATATGAGGCTGAAAATTTTGCTGCAAGTGTTAACATTTATAACCTCTCTCGTTTGTAAAACTCAACTCTCACTTAATCTTTCTTACCATACATTTATATGCTAAGAACCAACTGAGTTTTGATTTTCTGGTTGTTTTAATTCGAGGCAGGAAAAAATACACCCAAATAACCCCAGAAAAAATACACTCAGACCAAACAACCTAGTAGTTAAAGCTTTGGCGTTTGGGTCGGCTGGTACTGGATTCGAATCCTGATAGGGGCAGGATGCAAAAGGAAATTTTCATCAACAGATTACGATCTGTGAGGGAAAGGAACACAACTATGTCCGCTGTCGGAGTGCAGAACTCATTGGCCGACCCATCTTCCATGTCAGTATTATATATAGGCTGGCATGGAGCTATGCAATGTGCAGTCTTACGTCCTCGATTTGGCAGGCAACTGCGTAAGGTAAGGGCGTGAAAAGCGAACTGCGAAAGTATTGAGAGTGCTTCGGCCCCAGAACAGATTGCAAAGATTAAAAAAATATATATCTGGATGGAGTTTGGTGCCGAAAACATATGAACAGAATTCTGTTATAAGGCCGAATTTAGAATACACACGGTAATATGTTTCTATTTCTAATGTTGCTGGCAATGCGTAAGCGTAATAATTATTTTTCGCTAAAGGACAATTGTCAATACATATGATTTATTTACATAAATACATATGATTTATTTATTTTTTGTATATTTTGTACATTACTTAAATATTTTATTTTCTTTTTCGTAGGAAAATAAAATATTTTTTTTTGGGCCTGGTGGTACATCCATTGAATCCTAGCCATGTCCTAGAGCTGCTGGAAGAAGCATACTGCTGGGGGTTGAGACGCCTTGAGTAGTATCACTCACCCTGCCAACGTCCCCTCCAAAAAAAATAGTAAATAGTCATACATCATACATTTTCGACCTCGAGATGATAATTCATATTTAAGCTTCCTGCATAAGACAAATGTGTGTCGCTACATGTGGTGGAAATCTGTGTACCGGAAGTGGCAGCTACCATAGGAGCTTTTATGTTGAAAAATAGCATAAAGATGACATAGAATTAAAGTATTCCAGAAGTTGATAGATGAGATTACTTAATGTGATGGGTGCGATTACTTAATGAGCTCATGCAATTCCGTAAAGTGTCAGTGTTCCGTTATCAAAAATACTCACACTAGCTATATTCTACATATTTTATATGACGATAATCAAATTAAAGACATCATAGCGGAAAATTGTAAAATTCTAAAAGAAAACTACCTTAAAAAAATATATTAAAAAAAAACTTTTTAAAAAACCACGCTTATATTTAAAGGCTCTAAAAAGTATATAGTATAATAAAAGGCTTTGAAAATTAGAAAATAAAATTTTTCTACTAAGAATATGAGCGTGGGGCGCTCCTTTACGGCATTAGTAGTTTAGGACTACTAGACACATGAAGTAAAAGTAAAGTCTTTTAGTAACACTAATGGAACAGTCTATTCTGATGTATAATAAGAATAGATTTTTTGCTGGAGCATTTCAGTATTAACGTAAAAATGATATATTGAGAGATAGTATATGCATTCAGAAGGACCGCCCCACGCTTATATTTTTAGTCATATTAATTTTAAATTTCTACTTGTTATAAATATACCTTGATAGGAGTAAGGAAGAAAAATTTTAATTTCTCTTTTCAAAGCCTTTTATTATATTATCCACTTTTTAGAGCCTTTAAATATAAGCGTGGTTTTTTAAAAAGTTTTTTTTTTAAATTTATTTTATTTGCTAATTTTTAGTCATCGAAATTGTTTAATGTCCAAAAATGTTAGAATCTTGTATTGTCATCAGAGTTAAGTATGCATGCAAAATTTCAGCTCAATTGGACTATCGCAAGTGGTTGAAAAATTGATTACAAAATTCGACGTTACAAACAGACACACAGAGTGAGCTAATACAAGCGTGATAAAAAACCAATTTACAAAAATTAAAGATAAATAAACAAAGTTCATGCTCAGGAGAATGAACATTTATTTATTTGCCGCATTTACGAGATATTAATGTTGATTCCTTGTAGATCTTCTATTTATCTTTTTTATCTTTTTTTTATCTTTTTTATCTTCTATTCTTTTATTATTGCAAAAGCCACCCGATATTTATTTCAAAATTATGATTTAAATTTATAGCTTGCTTGCTTAACCCTTTCAACACTGTAGGGACATATCGTCCCAAAGAAGTTCTGTCAACATCATACTAAAAATATATTTCAAAACTTCGTATTGTAAGCATCTAAAATTTTTTAGTATTTATCAGAACTTCTTTAGGACCATATGTCCCTACAGGGCTGAAATGGATAAACAAGATGATTGTGTAGTTTATTTTTTGGTTTTTTGTAAATCAAATTTTGGATAGTTAAGAAGAATACGAAAAAAATTTGATGTGTTTTTATCGTAGTGTGCCTAAACTCAAAAGGGATGCCGAAAACAATAACAAATCATTTTGAAAAAAAATCAAATGACGAGTTTGACGTATTTGACAATATTTACGATTGACATATTATGTATATAATTATGTTTATGTGGTTGTGGTAGTTAAAATGGAAGTCAAAATCTACATTTTCATTTTTTGATCAAATTTTTTTGCTATTTTTTCCGCTAAAAGAACGCGAAAATGTGATTTACATCAAAAAATTTTGATGCACCTCAAAATTTTTTGCCAGCTTTTGTAAAAAGTAAACGCTATTAGTTGACGACATTATAAAAAAAATCGTGTTGAAAGGGTCAAATGCATCAAGTTTTCCTAGTATAAATAGCAGCATAGAAGAAAAGAAAAGTAGAAGGTTCACATTGAATCGACACAATTATTTTTGTATTTTCAACTTCCGCAGAAAATAATCATAATGAAATGGTAACGCAGTTTTGGCTTGTGTTCGTATTAATCTAATCGAAAACCATATTAACACAAAAAGTTATGACGTATATTAAGCGTAGAATAAAATAATAATATCATACTCTACAAAATTCAACCTTCTCGTTGTTCGTTTAGTGTATTAGTAATATTTTCAGAGTAGATTAGGCTACACGCTATACCTAATAATTAAAAAAAAATATTTATTTTAACTCACAAATTTACAGATAACCGTTTCATAAATTTCTTAGCAATTTGCTATTTTCCCCAAAAATAAGAATACATAAATATTTGTTTTGACCAGACGTTCTTTAAAGGTTTGAAATCGTATTGGAGACCGCAAAAAGTCGTTTTTAACGAAATATTTGTATTGTAGTGTATTGTTTTAATTGTATCGTTGTAACCAAAATAATAATAAATGCAAGTTTCATGTCGTTCACAAATCTGAAAGAAGTAAACTGAACAACATGAGATCTATTGGAGCTTGTAGTGATTGTAATTTTGGTTACAATGATACAATAAAAACAATACATTACAGTAAAAATAGTTCGTGCCATACGACTTTTTGCAGTCACCACCAAATGATCTTTGACTAGGAAAATTGGAATGCATTAATCGTAATCTCGGTGTGTATAAAGAAGGAAGTTTATGTTACTTATTTGTTTGTCAAATCAAAGTACATACTTGTTTCGCTATTCGTGGAATTATAAAATAGGGAATACTTCGAAAGACGTAGGCAGTTGAAAATGTTGTCCTTTTTTGTGTTACATCAGTAGTACACTCTTCTTAGAATAGCTCCGGATCCAACGAATAGGACGTTGAACTCCTCAAAAATCTAGAACCAGATTTACAAAAAAACACACAATTTGCAATGTACAAGTTTTAATTACCCTGTAACAAAAGTTTATTTGGTGCCCTTGATCTTTTTCTGTATATATAAGAGTATACCCAACTTATCATTTAGTATTTAAATCTCATTCACATTTAAACAGTATTAAGTGACCCAAAATATATTTGAAAACTATATCTTCAAAACTAAATAGAAGATTTAGTCAATTTTAATAGTTATTTATGAAACACTCTAGCTAGTATTTTTTAATAAGGTGTTTTGTGAAGCAACCATAAAATGAAGAGAAACAGTACTTGTGGAAATTTGACAAATAACATATTTAAAATTGCCGTGTCATCACTAATTTTAACCCTATCTGTAATTTTTATCAAAATGTGCATCATTCCAACATACTACTATATGCCCACATCATCAGAATTCGTGGATATTGTGTATACCAAACCTAATGTTACCAAAAATAAAACAGTCGCAGATGATTCTTCAGAAGGCGGGAATGACATTTTAAATGATTCGTATACCGAGCAGTTAACATACAGGCTACCTGATCATACAGTTCCGTTTGAATATAAATTATATTTGCATCCCGATTTAAATGACGATACATTTTCCGGGAGTGTGGAAATTAATTTCAAAATATTACAAAGCACATCATTAATACCAATTCACATGAAAACGTTAACTATTATTGAAACAAAATTGTTCCATAACAGTTATGCGGAAAGGGTTATGATTAAAATAAAAGAATGCTTCGAGTATACGCCATTTGAATATTGGGTGGTTCGATTGGAGACAGATTTAGCATTAGGCAACTATACAATTTATTTCCGTTTCAATGGAACATTATCATCACAACTTTTTGGACTTTATAAAAATTCTTACTTCGATCCTCACCGTAATCTTACCAGGTAATTATAATTTTGTTGTAAACAAATGTTTTGTTGAAATTTTTCCTCATTTCACAGAAAACTAGTAACGTCTAAATTTCAACCAACATATGCACGTAAAGCATTTCCATGCTTTGATGAACCCGCTATAAAAGCTGAATTTGAGTTAACGTTGGTACGCCCCACAAAAGATTATCACGCTTTATCAAACATGAATATGATTGGGGAAGAACCGTATCCAAATAATACAGAGTTAACAATTGTTAAATTTGCTAAAAGTGTTCCGATGAGTACATATTTGGTTTGCATCACAATATCAGATTTTGTGGCGACAAAATACTCTGTAAATTCAGCTGGGTATCGAGATGATTTTGAAATCGGAATTGTCGTCGCGCCAACTCAGCTCGGTAAAATTGAGTATGCAGGGGTTAATATTGCAAAAACTATAGAGTTTTATACCCGACATTTTGAAGTTCCATATCCACTACCAAAATTAGATATCATTGCAATACCAAATTATGGTTCAGGAGCTACTGAACATTGGGGTATTGTTACATATCGCGAAATGTATTTACTCTACGACCCACTTTACACATCAACGATAAACAGGCAATTTTTGTCACTAGGATTCGGTCATGAACTGTCTCATATGTGGTTTGGAAACTTGGTCACAATGGAATGGTGGGATGAAACGTGGTTAAATGAAGGTTTCGCACGATACATGGAGTACAAATGTACGGATACATTACGTCCATGGTATGGAGTAATGGATCAAATCAACATAAAATTTAATAGTGTTTATGAATTAGATGGAACACTAAACTCGCATCCTATTGTACAAATGGTTACAAGCCCTAATCAAATAACGGCAATTTTTGATATTATTACATACAATAAAGGTGCGGCTGTAATCCGAATGACTGAACAGTTTGTAGGGGAAGAAAACTTCCGAAAGTCTGTTTCAAATTATCTAAAACAACACAAATACTCGACGGCCACAACCCAAGATTTATTGGCACAAATTGAAAAAATGGTTCCAAATATTGATATAAGGCTTTTTTTGAATACTTGGATTAAGCAGAAAGGTCTACCATTTGTAACCGTAAACAAAGTAAATAATAGTACATACAGATTATTTCAGAAACGTTTTTTAATCGATCCCACAAATTATGGTAAGGATATCGAATCGGAATACAGGTAATTACAACTTTTATTATATGTAAATATAACAAAACTAACAATGTCTCTCGAATACAGTTATCGATGGCAGATTCCCATCACATACCAAACCGATTTATTAGTAAACAATGAAATTAGAACAAAATTATTTCAATGGAACAGTGAATACATTGACATAGAGGTTGAAAAACAGCATTCGTGGTTGAAATTGAATAAGGATCAAGTAGGATTTTATCGTGTTTTATATCCAAATGATATCTGGAATAATTTAATATCTGCACTAAAAAGTAATCCTCGCATTTTATCTATATCAGATCGAACTAATCTTATAGATGACGCCTTTAGTCTTGCCGAAGCACAATTATTACGCTACGATACGGCATTCGAACTGTTAGAATATTTGCATAATGAAACGGATTATGTACCTTGGGTGGTAGCAGCTAAAAAATTAAACAAAATTGCTCACCTTATTTATTACACAGATTTGTATCCTAAATTTGCGATTTATGTAGAACGTCTAATTCAAAACGTTTACGAATATGTTGGCTGGAATGTTATATTGGAAGAAGGGCAGCATTTGAGAAAGTATGATCAATAGTACGGATCAAATTTAAACAAATTTTAAATTACCATATTTTTTTACAGTTTGCTTCGCCCAGTTATTTTGAAATTAGCCTGTGGCGTAGGACATTCCAAATGTTTAACAGCAGCAGGTGATTATTTTATAAATTGGATAAATGATTCAACACAACGACCTCATCCTGATTTACGTGATGTTACATACTATTATGGTATCCAAAGTAATGGCAACCCAGATAATTGGGATAAAATGCTAGCCGTTTATCGCAAAGAACAAGATTCACAAGAAAAGGCATCCATTTTATATGGCTTGGCAGGAATACAAAATCCGATTGTTATAAATAAATTCATACGTTTAGCAAACCACGTAAATAGCTGTATCATTCAGCAAGACTATTACGATTGCATGCAAAATATTGCCTCGAATAAAATTGGTGAACCATTAGTATGGGATTTTATTAAAAATGAATGGGAGGCCTTAATAGACCGTTTTACAGTAAACGATCGATACTTTGGTAGAATGATAGAGAAAATACTTTCAAAATTTACAACGGAAATCGAATTGGAAGAGGTTTTTATAAATACATTTTTTAACGAACTTATTTAACTAGCATATTCATTACAGATGACACAATTCTTTGCAAAATATCCAAGAGCTGGAGCTGGCGCTACAGCACGAAAGCAGGCGATTGAAAATGTGAAAAATAACATCAAATGGCTCGCACAAAATTCTAAAACTATTTCGGGCTGGTTGGAACGAAATGTGTAATCTTTTATTAGTTTATTGAATTAATTATACAATACAAAGATAGATTATTGAAACCTTGTGCTCAACTCTAATTTAGTAATTAAAACTACTTAGATAATTTAGTTTAAATTTGTACAATTAACTTTACGTAGTTTACTAAAAACAAGATTACTACAATAATAGAAACGAGAACGTTCCAAAATTTCGGAAAAACTGAATCAAGAAATTCACTGAATTTTTTTTATAATCTTGAGTAAAACATCATAAGATTTACAATTTCCCCATTAAAAGCATATGATCTTATAACTTTTCGGCTGTTCGGAAGCAACGATGTTTTTTATTAGAAAATAAGATTTTATAAAAGTTTTCATTTGAAATATTACTCCATGATAGCATTAGGATTCACCGTGATCAGCACAACAGAATCTATGTATATGAATAAAATGTAAATGTTCGTTTGTCCAAAATCTTAAATTTCCGAAAGTTTTTCACCGATTGCTGCGAATTTTTTTGTTTCTGCATTCTGTGCGTGTATTTCACACCTGTGACTGATAAAAACATATTTATTTTCATTTTGATTTAATTATTTCGGGTGACATTGCGTTTGAATTGAGCTGTGTCGTTTACCATTTCGAGAGTTCATGTCGTTTACCATTTCGACAGTTGCAGAGTTCATTTCGTGAGTATTTAGTTTTTCTGTTTTAGTTTCGTTTTTTAACTGTTTTTCAGTACAATTGGCGGTAGAATTGGAGCTGTATCGCATGATTTTCATTTGAATTCAAATTATATTGTGAAATTGGCCTCTTCGAAATAATTTGTTCGAGCGGATTGAAATATTTCGTTTCTCATTGCGTTGGAATTGAACTGTGTCGATGCTCCCATTCCACACAAGGGTTTTTTTGTATTTTGGCTGTTTTTTCAAACCAAACTAGTTTTATTATGTTTTGTTCTGCTCTCTCTTAAATAAAATTTTAACTAAAATGAGTCAAAAATGTCCTTGAAATATTTTATATTTGATTTATGTTTGAGTTGTGTGGTTGAACAGAAAATTTATTTAGTCGCTTGTATCATAGGTAAACGGGGAAAGGAACGAGGAAAAGTCCGGTATTTTTTTTTCTCATGTGCCAACGCTCAAAAATTGAAATATTTTTTTAGTTTTTTTTTTTTTTTTTGCTTTGTTTTTTAGCGGATCCGCTCGAAACGCGATATTTCAAAATGCGATATTTCAAAACGAGATATGATAAAACGAGATATGGTACAAACCGCGATATTTCAAAATGCGATATTTCAAAACGCGATATGGTACAAAATGTGATATGGTACAAAACGCGATATTTCAAAATGCGATATTTAAAAACGCGATATGGTACAAAACGCGATATAGTACAAATCGCGATATTTCGAAACGCGATATTTCAAAACGCGATATGGTACAAAACGCGATACGGTACAAAACGCGATATTTCAAAACGCGATAATTCAAAACGCGATATGGTACAGAGTATGCGTTGCGAAGCGGCGGAGCGCAGCGACCCACCTGATACCGATCCTATATACTATCGTTCCTATCGATTTTTAAATTCCTATAAACTGAAATTAAATTTCCCCTTCACCTGCCTGATATAACCTGATCCTAAACTCCCGTTTTGTACCATATCCCGTTTTCTACCATATCGCATTTTGAAATATCGCGTTTTGTACCATATCGCGTTTTGTACCATATCGCGTTTTGTACCATATCGCGTTTTGAAATATCGCATTTTGAAATATCGCGTTTTGTACCATATCCCGTTTTGTACTGTATCGCATTTTTAAATATCGCATTTTGAAATATCGCGTTTTGTACCATATCGCGTTTTGTACCGTATCGCGTTTTGAAATATCGCATTTTGAAATATCGCGTTTTGATAATTCGCGTTTTAAAATATCGCGTTTCAAATGGGACCCGTTTTTTAGTTAGTGATTTTTTACTTTTTTAATGTTTTGCAATTTGATATGTTTTAGTTATCTTTCTTTCTTGTGTTTCAGTGCAGTGCAATCGATCTGCTTTAACTCTCGTCAGGCGGCATAGGTACAATTGTGCCTTTTCCGTTTTTAAACACTAATAAATCTTCTTGTAGAAGCCGGGGAAGGGTAAAGTTTTGTGAGATCTCTACATTTTTTTGCTGGCCCATGCGGACCTTATTTTAGAAAAATATCCCAAGCATCTTCAGAGATAGGAGATCGAGTAGATTTGAGCGTTGTAAAAGACTTTTAGCGTTGTAAAATTATCCCGCCGGACGAAGGTTAATTCATAATAATAATGCCTCGCAGAATATCAAATTTAGGTTGTCGTACTCGCGGAGCGTAAGCAGTGCGCCGAGTAGTTGCAAATCAAACTGAGGTGATGCAGCAGAGCGACGTGCAGCCAGACTTGAAGATGTACGGTTGCGAGCACGGCGATCGCGTTTTGCAGTTTCAAATCTGTTTGGTTTTCAACAGAATGAACGCGACAGGTTGAGAGTGGCTGAAAGACGTTAACGAGAATCAGCAGATCGGCATTGAACACCCGTGCACAGCAATCGTGCGATTACAATCGCCTTGCATTCCTTTACAACCCATGCCATGTTCTCATCGGCACTATGACTGAAGTGAGTCCTCATTGCAAGGCTCTGAAATTTAATAGAGAAACGAAAGGAATGTGTTCTTTGCAAGATTTGAGTGGAAACATCAGGCCATTTGGGAACGCATTAAAATTACTTGCATTTCAGGCCAACATTACCTGTAATTCCTACAAATATGCGTGTCCAGCTGTAAAACAATCGATCACCTGAGATACTCTCACGACAATTGCTGAAAATTGGAAAGGCGCCAGTTGATCTGACTTCAGGACGAATTTTATTGTCTCATAACTTCTGCAATTTAGTGACGTCAAAAGAAGAATTAGTATTTCCCAATATTGAAACCAATTATAAGAATCACGATTGGTTAAGTGAACGAGTTATTCTTGCCACCAAGAACAAAGACATCTACGAACTTAATAATATTATAAGTCTAGCATTCAAAACAAGGCTTGCAGTAAAAAAAATATTGAGCAACATCGTAGAAACAACAACCTTAACAGGACCATTCAAAGGTGAAGATGCCCTCATTCCTCGCATTCCTATGATTCCAACGGGTATAATATTTCAATTTAAGAGATTGCAAATCCCAATTCGGAACAACAAAAAATAACAAAATATTGCATACCTACAAACATTGTGAAATTAAACTTATTAGAAACGTCATGTTCTTTCTCTTTTTTTCTTTTCCATTAAACACAGCACGCGTGGTTGGGTACAGCTAGTAAGTAATAAAATTGTAATACCAATTATTATTTTTTTACTTTTTATTTAATACATAATTTTAAATAAAAAAATTTTAAAATTATTTTTATATCGTGGTTATTAGGTTTTTTTTAATTAGTAACATTAAAAACTTATTATGATTGAGAGTGCTATATTTTCCAATTAGAATAAAATTTGATTAGAGATTTCTCATTTTCTAAAAGATTAGTTTAAATGTATGCCATTTCTCAATGCTCACTATTTATAAATTCTTCACAGATTTCATTAACTTTTTTTTTTTTTTTTTTTTTTTTTTTTTTTTTTATTTAAATTATTACAACTGAATACAATTCATCTAGTAATTTTTCTTTCTTAATTTAATCACTTGTGAATGAGAAGACGCCCATTGGCCGGCTCCATTTATAGGTTATTTACTGAAGTAGTCTTTGCTTTGGTGTCCTTAATCCATTAAATCAATTGGTTTCGTTCTCTGCAATCGTCTTACTGCATGGGACGTGTCCAACATACCACGAAGCTCTTCATTTACGTGTTGATAAATACGTTGTCCATGTATTACTGCAAGTTTTTTTATTTCTTCTTGGACCGTCGGAATATTTAGATCCCGATGAAGGTCATCATTCCTAATGTACCACGGAGCGTTAACTATACCACGTAGCACTTTGTTTTGAAAAGTTTGTATTGTTTTAGTGTTGGTTTTCTTTGTACAGCCCCAGAGCTGTATTCCGTAAGTCCATACAGGCTTTAGCACCTGTTGATATAGTAGCAATTTATTTTCGGTTGACAATTCCGAGTTTTTCCCGAGCAGCCAATACATTTTTCGATATTTGATATTAAGTTCTTCTTTTTTCTTTTTAACGTGCTCTTTCCATCTGAGCCTGGTATCTAAGGTCCTAGATATTTAGCCTTCATTAACTTTGCAACTTTTATTTTACAAAGAAAGAAATTTTTCTTTAATTTAAAGACGTCCAAATAAAAGAGCGAAACGCCAAAACTTTACCGATTCGTATTATAATCAGTTACTACGTAAATATTAAGAATTCAATCCGGATTGAACCCGGATTGAAATTTCAATATATTCGGGATCGAGTCAACTTCGCGTTAACTCGATTCGATCCACCAAATTTGTAGAATCGAGTTAACTCAATCCTTAAAAACACCAATATACGGAATCGAGTCGAAAAACAACAACAACAAATTTTAAATTCGTCTGTGTTAATTTTTTCAAATTTATTTCCTTAAAAAATATACATTATTTCATACAAGAAAATATTATTTCATTTAGATACTAAAAAAAATTCACAAGTATTCTATTTTACTCTAGTATTATATAATTCTAACTATTTCTTTATCATAACCAATCTTAAAATGTAAATAGGAAAACAGCACAGCAATTTAAGACACCCCAACAACAAACATTCTCCGTAGTGGAAGCAAAAGTATATAATGATTATATAAAAAATAAAAATAAAATTTACATAAACAAAAATTTAATGGCAAATTACATATTATGTGATAAATTATATTCATGAACAAACTGACCAAATAAAAGCTTTTTGATTTCTTTCTTAAAAATATTTACTTAATTACTTTAAAGATTTTCGGGTTGAGTGAATTTTCTACTTGTTTTTAGTAGAGATATTGTAAGTAAATGACCTCTATTTTTGGTGGCCCGAAAGGTCTCAAACATTGTGAATGTCATAGAAAATAATATTTGTCTATAAAAAATCCGAAAATCTTTAAAGTTAGATAAATCTAGAAATGTGTATTAAGAATATTTTTTTTGACGTTTATCTCAACTCGGTTTTAATCCAAAATTAAAAGTTATTTCGATCCGGATTGAATCTATTATATATACCTAGTAAGTGTCATTTCGTCTTTCGTTTCAGTACGTTTCGTTTTCGGTCATATAACTAGCTCATTAATATTTTCCAGTTGTAAATTTATTGTTTTGACGTGTCATGGTGCCTCCATGCTGAATTCGCCCAATTTGATCGACGGTTTAGTTGAAATATTTCCATCTTTTGAGCAAATAATCTAATTCGTACCAACCTAGTAACAAAAATAACCGGAAGTATGAGCAATAATTTTGCACAAATATTTGTTGTTGTTGTTTATTTTTAACATTTTTCGAATGAATTTGTTAGTTTATCGCCTTTAATTTAAAGTTATTATATAAAATAAATGGAATAAATATGCGATATACATTTAAGTAAAACAATTAGGATGAGAAAGAAAAATTTTATTTTGCTGAAACTGTTGGGCTATAAATTATTTGATAATTTATAAATTGTGATGTGTGTATAAAACCGAATATAGTATATTCTTAATCCCCAGACATACATACGTAAATAGAAATAAAGCCCCAACAAAGCAGAAATTGTAAACCAAAAATACGAAACAACAGAAAACATATTGCACATCATCTAAAAAACTGTCAACACAAAAAACAGTTTTGAGATAAATGCATTTTAAATTGCTAACGCGACTGTGATAAATAATCTCTAAATAATAAAATAAATAATCTCAGCATCACAGTAGCGTTAGCAATTTAAAATGCATTTATCTCAAACCCGTTTTTTTGTGTTACGACATTTTTTTAGAGGATGTGCGATATGGCTTGAATGACAACCGTAGACAAATTTTTTGAGCAAAAGTTGGTAGAAAAAAACCAGCTTTTTTTTTATCTCGTTCCATGAACACACCGTCACGGAACGGGATAGTTTTTTATCCAACTCTTTAGCCAATCAAATTTTTATATTCACCTAAGTCCCGCCCAATTTTATCTCGGTTTAGTTGAAATATTTCCAGCTTATGAGCAAATAATCTTGGTCGTACCAACATAGTAACAAAAATAACCGGAAGTATGAGCAACAAATTTGCACAAATATTTGTTGTTGTTGTTTATTTATGAAACTTTTCGAATGAATTTGTTAGTTTATCGCCTTGAATAATTTAATTTAAAGTTAATATATAAAATAAATGGAATAAATATGCGAGATGCATTTAAGTGAAACAATTAGGATGGGAACCAAAAATTTTATTTTGTTGGAACTGTTGGGCTATAAATTATTTGATAATTTATCAATTGTGATGTGTGTAAAAAACCGAATATTGTGTATTTGTAATCCCCAGACATACGTTGATTCTGTTAAATTAAAATAAAGCTCCAACTAATCGTAAACAAAGCAGAAATTGTAAACAAAAATACAAAACAACAGAAAACATATCGCACATCCTCTTAAAAACTGTCAACACAAAAAAAAAAATTTGAGATAAATGCATTTTAATTTTTTTTTAAATTGCTAACGCTACTGTGAAGCTGAGATTATTCATTATTAGCTTTATGCCTTTATAATGCCTCTATTACACCAAAAAAAGTTTACTGTCAGTAAAAACGAAACGAGATAAAAATATAGATATTCTTTATACTAGAATGAAACCAAAAATAAAATCAGTAAAATTTACTGACAAAATATTTGTGTATGTGTTTGTGATGTTGCCATAAAAAATTTGAAAAATATGTATCGAGAGTACTTTTTATGGCAACATTTCAATCCATATGAAGAAATATTGTGTAGCGAAAATATTTTTCTCACACATCTACCATCAAATTTTTTATAGTTAATTGTGGTAACGCTCTTTTCTGTCATTTTTGATTACATTATTTTTCGAAGTGAGCAAAAACTGTGGAAAACAATTTTAAATTGATTAAAAAATTAAAAATACTTAAAAGTTTAATTAATTTTTTTGTATACATTTTGTAAAATCGTGTTGCTTCACTGTTGGTATGCTGCAGTAACCTTCTTTCATGTTTGATGGCAAATTCCTGGATCACGTCATCAATCCATTTAACATTTAGATCTTTGTTTAATTCCTCGTTGGTTACGTAGCGGTAAACATTCGTTATTTCTCATAGAAATTTGTTTTGACAACGTTCAATAATTAAACGATTTAATTGTTTAGTACAGCCCCAGAGTCGCATACCATACGTCCAAATTTGTTTAATTATCAATTCGTAGATCAGGCGTTTATAGTACAGGCTAAGCTTAGAATGTCTTCCATTAGCCAGTACATCTCACGTTGTTTTATTTTCATTTGCTCTGCTTTTTGACTAACGTGATATTTCTAGTTCAATCTTGAATTGAGATATAATTCGAGATATTTAGCAGATTCAGCTTGGGGAATTTGTACCCCATTGAGAAATGCATGAATGTTGCTATTTTTGTATGTTACATGTACTGATTTCAGCTCGTTAAGCTTTATTTTCCAATCCCTGGTCCATTGGCTGGTTTTGTCGAGTGCTTGCTGTAAGTATACTACTGCTTGGTTCTGTGATTCACTTGATTTTAGTACTACGGTATCATCAGCAAAAGTTCCGATGAAGGTTGTTTTCGTTGTCGGCATATCAGAAGTGTAAAGTAAATATAGGATGGGTCCTAATACGCTACCCTGGGGCACCCCTGCTATGGCTGGGTAAAAGTTGGACTATGTTTGTTCATGTGATACTCTAAATATTTGTTTGGAGAATTACGACTCGAGCAATTGTCAATAATTTATATTAATATCTATTAATATCTTGTAGATAAGACCCTCATGCCACACTCTATCGAAAGCCTGTGATACATCTAGAAATACGGCAGGGCAAATAAATCGGCCATTTGTGATGTTTGATGGGGATCTATAGACTGGTTTAGGATCAATCCTATAGATTGTATGTCGTGTGGTTGAAATACTGATACTAGATGTTGTGCAAACAGTTCTGCTTTTTCTTCGTTACGTCGAACCTGTTTTCCATTTATGTTTCTTATAGGTGGCGCTTGGATTATTGACCTCTTGTATCTTTTAGTAGCTTTCGAACGAAAATAATTTTTGTCAGCTTCAGGATCCACTCCTTTCAAATAATGTTCAGTACAAGCTTCTTTATGTTCTTTAATTAATCGGTTACTAGTTTAATTAACTTATAGTTTAACGACGGTTATAGTTTAATTAACTTTATTACTTACCCGATTAAATTCTCTTTTGTCAATAATGTTTCAGGTTCTATGCCATATGCGTCATTTCTTACGCCTTTCTTTTATCAGTCCTCAAATCGCCAAGGGTAGTTGATCTCTTGTACGACTTTCTCACCTAATACGGCTGCAGTATCTTTAGCTGCTTCACGCATGGAGTTAATAAAATATTGAGTTTGTAATTCAAGTTCTTGTTTAGTTTTAAGACTAACTTTTAACTCGATTAGATTGTCCAGTTTCTCTCTAAATAATTCCCAATCACTAAATTTATTAGTAAAGTTAAGTTTGGTTTCCTATTTTATAGCTAATATTAGTCTAACATTAGTTATTAACTATTATTAGTCACTAACATTAATGTACTCAGCGTCATTAAGAGTTAAGACCAGTGTGTGATCGGAAGTGAGGTAGTGAATTCCTTCGACTTCAATGTAATTTGAGGCTATTCCTTTCGAGATATAAAAGTCAATCACATGAGGAACTCTGTTGATGTCTGTAGGCCAATAGGTATTTTTTTATGATTTAATGTAATTTTTAAAGTTTTTATGCCTATAATGGGAGTTGTTTTTCTGAATTCTCCCTTAGCTTCCATAAGGCTTTTGCTTAATAAATTATAAAACCTAAAAAACTTTCTCATTGTCAAACACAAATTTGCTGTGTGGTCGTGAAAATACGGTAAGCTCCTCCGAAACACCTCTTTATGGCTTTCTTAAATTGTTGGAAATAATGACCTGGAAACACATGAAATCAACTCACGCTGGCTAGCATTTTCTACTTCGGAATGTACTCGTATACATCAATGGTGAACAAATAATTTGAGAAGTTAACAACATTCCCACATTGAAGTGAATAAATAAAATCAAAATCTTTATTAAGCAAGGAAAGGCACATATGGAAAAATTGTCACCAGCACCACACACAACGAGCCGCACCAAAAAATAAATTTGTTTGGTTCGTTTTTCTTTTTTTGATGTTTTAGTATTTTTTACTGACAGTACATTTTTCTTGGTGTCATAAAAGCACTATAAAATAAATAATCTCAGCATCATAGTAGCGATTTAAAATGCATTTATCTAAAAACTGTTTTTTGTTTTTATTTTAGTTTTTCAATTGTAATGGTGTATTGTGATTGTTCCGTATCTTGGTCTATTTTCAGTACTCTCGAATTAATACACAATCGTAGAAAATTCTTCCATTTGCGTCAATCCGTGTGACAACAACTATGATAATCGACACTTACTTATACACAATGATGGGAAGTTCCACCCCATACTTTTCTTTCCGTGAACGCTGCATCGCGAATAAATTTGAATATTTGACTTATAGATGAAAACAATATTTAAGAATCACAACAATCAGTTTCGAACAGATGAGATTATTGATTTGAAAAAATCAGTCTTCTCATCAGGTTGCGACGACTGATGTTGTATATTTACATTGGAATATTGTCTATATATATAAAACAATACCATGTAGTTATACTACCAGCGAATTACTGCGTAGCGTACGAAATTCGATTCTTTCACATTTTCTATCTATATTCTATTTATAAGTCAAAAATTCAATTAAACAGTGGCACTTAATGCATGTTTGGTGGCCTTTGTTACCTCAAATGGTTTAAAAGAAAAATGATATTTCAGATCCACTAACAGAAATAGTAAAGATTGCTTCTACTTTTGGTACCAAAGGATTTGCAGATAAACACGTAGAAGATATAGAAGAACTTACTTCAGGAACAGAGTTTAAATGATGAAGAATTGGCAGAATTAATTGATTAGTCTACCTTCAATCCATTTGTGGAGGAAAACACTAATAACAAATTCGTTTAAAACTTCAATTATTATTTAAAAAAGGACTAGATTTGGCTAATGCTAATTAATCTAAAATGACCCTTCAACCATACGCAATGAAAAATTTAAAAGAGAATTTCAAAATTGCTTGACTCCATATAAAGAGGTTTTGGAAGAACTACAAAATAAAACTACATTTGAAAACCAAGAAGAAAATTTGTAAAGTGAGGAGAATTTTCGACCAATTAGAAAAAAAAAATTTATACTGCTAATATTTGACAGTGATGTTGAATAATACATAACGCAATATAATATCATTTTAATTTTTTGTTGGAAATACTTTTTTCTAATTTAGTAGTCTAGTTTTACATAATTCATGAAATTAAAATTATGAATTATGCAATAAATTTAGATTAAAATATCTAAATAAATTATATAATCTTTGTCATTTGATAAAATTCATTCATGAACCCAATTAATCTTAACCTGATAATATATTTTGAGAATGCTTTTTTATATAGGTTTATTTGTGTACAATTTATTTATTTTATATATTATTTCTCAGTTTCTTATAACGCGTTTTCCATATAACGCGACAGTGGTTTGGTTTCCATATAACGCGATGTAAGTTAATATGATTTGACTTATTTCTATGTTTCTCATAACGCTATTTCCCTAAAATGCATTTAATAACGATCGTGTTTCTTATAACACGGTTTCCATATAATGCGGTACGAATTAGTCGCGCTATAGGAGAGTTGACTGTAACTTCTTAGATAAATCTGTTCTCTTGTCTTTGAAAGATCCCACACCTTCAATTAATAACAAAGAAGTTGTATATAAAGTTACTTGTACTTGTAACAAAATATGTTTTGGCTAGACTGAACAACTTTTATGCTCTTGTTTTTTGCCAACACAAAAAGAACGCAATACTACTAAATAAAATTGTAGTTGTCCAAAATATTACAAACCCGAGTAGTTGCTCTACTCATCTCCAAGATCCATGAATCAAACCATTCGCCGTTTATGGAAAATATAGAAGTTGTAGAGCAAAAATCGAATTACCAAACACGACGAGTTTTAGAAATCATGCACATAAAACGAAGTCGACTAACTTAAGATTGTTTAACCCTTTGAGTGCCAAGGAGCAGATCGCGCTCATTGTGGAGCGAACATAAAAATTGTTTAGTCTGGCCAATACAAATTTTTCTACAAGTACAATTAACTTTATATACAACTCCTTTTCTTATTAATTGAGGGTATGGATGAGAAATCAGTATACGGATTTTGTCTCGAAACGTGTGAAACGAAATGAGTGTAACCGGAAAGATATAGTAGTAGCATTTGTGTTTATGTTAGTTTCATGCGTATGATTGTTTTATTGCATATGCAAGCCACGTGTCATTCTTTTTTTGTTTATTCATATTAACCCTTTGAGTGCCAACATGATTTCGGCTAGTGTATTGATTAGCACGATCGCGCTTTTTGGCACTAAACGAGTTAACCATTGTAAACGCCATATTTTTGTGTTGTTTATGTATTTTCAATTTTTTTTATAGTTAACATTTTATTTTTAAAATTTATGAAATTTATTTATAAAATTTTATTAATACATATAACATAAAAATAATTTATGATAAAAAAAATTAAATATAAAATATATTGAATGTTAAATAATGACGCTCCACAGCTCGAGAACAGACGTAATGTGCCGAGAAAAGGAAATAAGCACAATAACCATTAAACCGGTTCGCCCGGATCTCGTTATTTTGGTACTGTTCATCATACAAATGACACATACACGAACAAAAGAAAAATATAAATACAAAGGCATAATTGTGTATTATACACTGTGTATGTATTCAATTTTTCAAAGCTTCACTCAAATGTTATTAGCTTTTCCCACAACTTTTAAATTAAATTTTTTAGGCAAGAACTGATTTCTTCATGTAAATCTTTTACATATGGAATTCCAATAGAACTAATATTGACCGCGTCTGGTTGTGGAACAATTTCGGCAAATTAATTATCTATTTAAATTTTTACATAATGTTGAATCAATAATTGGTCTAATAAATGAATTTGGATAACCGTTTTCCAAAAGGGTATTTTTTAGTAACTGAAAGTTGTCTTTATGAAAAATTGGGTCCGATAAAAGAATAATCTTGTAACATAATAATTTCACTGCATTATGTTTATTAGAAATTGGAAGATGGGAACTAAAATTACGATATCTACAAGACCATGTAGTTTTATGAAGCCAATCAGTCGAAATTGAACCATCAAGATTATTAATTAACTGCAAATCTAGAAATGCTAATTTATTGTTACATTATAATTCGATAGTAAATTGGATATTAATATTAAATCAGTTTAAGACCCAAAAAAAATTATCAATTTTATCAAAATAGGAACCGCTGTTACGTATCGAAAAAAGAAAATAGGCTTAAAATCAAAAGAAGATAGAACACTTGATTCAATAAACTCCTTTTCAACCGCGGGATTAATGGGTGAGCCCATCGGTGATCTAAAAGGCTGTTTATATATTTTATTGTTGAATGAGAATTTAAAATTTTAAATGATGTTTCGTATACAAAAAATTGTATTAAATTCATTTCTAATTATTTTTATAATAATTATATCATATTCTAACATCTAGGCCACCGTCTCGTTAAATTATCGAAACGAAATCATTAAAAACTTTTTTAAAACCATATTATAAATAATATTTTGTTTTTTTTACGAAATTTAAAGATAAAGAAACAAACATTTTAACAATAATTTTCCTTGTTTAGCCAATTTATTGAGGATATAGTCGTTCAATTGTCAAAAATTTAGCTAAAAGTTTAAAATAAAAATAACCTACCTGTTTCACACTGATTGAATAAATATTCTTGTCTCTTTCCGAATTTTTTTAAATTTATTTTACATTTGCAAAAGAAATGAGCCTTAAGAGCTTTCTTTACTAAATTAAATTTGTTGTTGAACCTAACCTAAAAATTAAATCTCAATATGTCTATTTAGCTATACATTTTTGCTTTACTAGTGTCGAACCTACCTAAAAATACTTCGTATTTTAATACCAAAAAATCTCTGGCCGCTTATCGATAATTTTCTGTGTTAGTTTTTAGATTTTTTTTTTGGAAATTATGGGTAATCTATTTTTATTTAAATGTTTTCTAAAATACAAAATTAAAATATTTAAAAACAAACAAAACTGGGTACGAGATTGTGGATTTAATATTACTATTGTGCAAAGAAAATTGAGTCTTGTTATGGTATATTCCTATCGAGCTTGTACAATTTCTCAGTTGAGAGCTTGATTGATTGATTGATTGATTCTGAATGCACGACCAAGTTCTTACACAGGAGCTCCCGGGTCACGCCGGGCCCACCGTACACTCTTTTTTACATATAACAAAACCGAAGGATTGGATAGGTTAGTTAAATGGGACAGAATCGGCCCGGTTACAGACACCTAGGTATAGCCGATAGTTAGTAACACAAAGACAGCACAAAACTAATCTACTTGGGGAAGGATAAAGGTTTAATAGGTTAAATGGATAATGATGGTATTGGTCATCAACAATTGCTTCTTTAAATCAGCAACCTAAGAAAAAATGTTATTATTTCACATGTATCTGGAAATCACCTGGAAATGAATACTATATTAATACTTTTCGACTTCCTAAACAAAACTGATTGTTGAATCGGCCCGATTTCATACACCTAGCTAGAGACGATATAGCTAGTAACACAAAGACAATACAATTCTAAACTACACAATCAGCAATTAATTTTACAAAGAAAAATTATTTCACAAGCAATATGTATAATTCCTGAAAATAATACTAAATTAATATATTGCTGCTTACCTAAATAATATGAACATTTATAATTTATTATGGAAATATATAATTATTATGGAAATTGACCCGGTTTCAAACACCTTAGTAGTCAATAGTTAGTAAATTGTTAGTTGAAATGTAATGTAACACGGTTAGTACAAGACAACATAATTATTTAATATATTATGGTATAATATCTAGCAATCAGAATCCTAAAATTATATTAAAATATCTGCAATATAACTTATACTATTTCCAGTGGTCGTTTTAACTATAGGACTACTAATAAAAAATGGTAAATATTGAAGTATTAAATAATAAAATTAAAGCAGTTAAATGTAATGATTAGTATTAATTAATCCAACTCAATTCTCCTGACAAATATTAAATAAAATTAATTGAATTCAAACCACCAAACAATTAGTACAATATAATAGTACTCGTCGCTGCCGTCATCTGAAAATCCAACTCAAATCTAAATATAAAAACTAAAAAGAATCAAAATTATAATTTCAGGAACTTCAACTCTTCTAAATACTAAACAAAGTAAAACAATAAAGCATACATTTAGAATTATTAATAAGTAGCAAATGAATTTCAATTTTACCTAATAAAACCTGTTAAAATATAATTCAGTAATAATTAGTACAACTTTTAAATAAATTGTGATAAATATAAATAAACTTAGATCTCGGCATAATTAAGACTTAAACAAGAATTAAGTTCCCCAGCAAAACAAATTTTTGATTCGAACCATAATCAAAACCACTTGCAAAATACTATGAAGGCCTCCACCCAAAATCTTGATTAGTTTATTTAACCCTTTCGCGGACGCACAATTATTTAAAATGTTTGTTACAGGGTACAATGAAAACAGTAACGCTTCCCCTGGGACACGAAAAACCACATTCAATATTAATCATAATATGAAAACAACGTCTGTTATTACCGCCGCGTTTTATTTTGTTTGTATCGGCATATATTGACGTGTCCTACGGTAGGTCAATTGAAACGTAGGTATTTGCCGACGTGTCGGCAAAAGGGTTAACTAATGTTAAAGTAGACCTGATATGAAATTTAACCTGAACCAGAAAATAAATTGGTGAAGTTAAATAATTAAAGTAGAGTTACTAAACAAACTTATAAATACAATACTAAAGTTGTGTCTTAGTGTCCTTTCCAAACACCGACCCATCCGCTCACACCGACTTATTCAAATAAGTCTGCTATCGAGGTGGATTATTTTCTATCTCGTTCTTCCAGGCAGAAAACTTATTTGGTCATATAAATATTATAATGAGTTCTGTCGCACTAAAATAATACAGGAACGACCATTTTATTTAAATTTATTTCGCTTTAAAATAAAAAACTTTTAAATTTGTTTCGTTTTGTGGTTGTCAAAATAAGTCGGTAAAAGCAATCGGAACAGCTTGACCGACTTATTCAAGAAGGAGTCAAATAGGTCAATAAGTCTGCAAAAAATCGGTGTTTAGAAAACACCCTTAATGCTTAATCAATTACTAAAAGCCGTGACAATTCGCTCTTAAATCTCAAGTTATTTTTTTTTTTTTGAGTAAAGCCGCAAAATATTATCAATTATTATTTCGCTGTATTCGTCAAAAAATATAAATATAATATAAAAATAATAATAACAATAATAATAGCAACAAGAAACAAAAAGAGTAGCTGTACTTTGTTGAGAAACAAAGCATCTTGATCCAGCTGTTTCAGCACAATTAAACTTTTTCAACTAATGCAAATCCGCACTATCTTCAACCAAAGCAAAATTTTAAAATGCTTTAGAATCTGCTTTAGCCATGGTGGTGTTGTTGTAATTGTCTCAACAAAATACAGCTAACGTCCCTCCTCCTGCCCGCCATCACAACCGTGCGGACCACGAAAAAGAATCACGTCAAAAATCCATCTCTGCACGCACCCCGGACCAACACACACACACGTGCACTCCACCCAAATCGCCCTCGTCCGAATAACAACAGTAAAATTACAACAACAACAGCAAAAACAATCAATATGCTATCAGAAACAAACAACCGACATGCTACACAACCCATATATCATCAAATTACAATGTTTTAAAATAATTAAACAGTTTGTAGACAACAAACATAAGATTTCGGTGTTTTTATCGTTTTCTTAAACAAATGGACAATAAACGCACTTCTATTTTAAATAAAAAGCTTATTTTAGATTGATTAGTTGAAGAATTTTTAATTATTTTCTGATTTTCAGTTAAAATCAAACATTTTTTACTTAAATAAATCATTTAACAATCTCGAAATGAACATCAACTTAGAAATTGAGGCCTTCTTCAATTTGTAGCCAAACCCATCAACTACATAAACCTGATAAGAACAGAGATATTGACACATCATTGTTTAACTAGCGGAAATCATAAAATAACATTGAAATCGAGATTTAATTTTAATTTATAATTTAAAGTACATAATCTATTTAAACAAATGAATTCTTAAGACCACGTATATTTTGAAAATTGAAAATCGAGAAACATAGCTATGATATCGTTAACAATCATTTGTGAGCTGAACCTCTTTATATACATACATACATATATACAGATATTCAGACGTGATAATTATTTCATAATAGTACAGGCAGATACATATGTCATCCCACTTTGGCACAAGTTAATTCCAATCTGGAATAGAATATAGATAGATATATTATATATAGATATATTGTTTTATCTGCACCATTTGACCGATTTTGAAATAAATATAGAAGCATGTGTATTAAAATTAACCAAGTTCAATAAAAAATATATCTCAAATAGCATAATCGCATATCTCGTGAATTTTATTGCAGTGAGGTATTCAAATTCTTACATTAGTAATATTTTAATCTTTTTTATAAGTGCATATTTATGCTATAGTCATAAAAAAGTCTTTTTTATGGTATAGTATTTGTTTTAGCTTTGAGGAGTATATACCGAGCTAAAAGAGATGTGTTTATATCTCTAAACGTTATAAAAAATTAGAAATATTTTTCGTTTTTACAGATATAAAATATTCTTGTCCCGAATAATACAGATATAAAATATTCTTGTCTCGTGGGCTATAATTTCTCTCAGTGTGGATATTTGGTCGAGAATTGTACCCAGGAGCTGGGCACAATCTCAACATGCGTACCATAAGAGTAAGTCCGTGGATACTTCATTACATACCTTGGTTCGGGGAACTGAGAAGTCACTGGATTTTCAAGAATTCTCGTTGGTGCCGTTTCTCGATATAGAGGGCGCTTTCAACAACGTAAAGGTGGAGGCAATTAGCGAAGGATTGCTTCCACTTAAGATCGAAAACCCAGTAACTAGGCTGATTGATCACTTGCTAGGAAGCAGAATGGTCATAGAGGGGATGGAGGAAGTTTCCGTCAGGAGACGGATCGTTCGGGGAACACCCCAGGGAGGTGTCCTTGCTCCTAATCAATCAATCAATGGACTACTACTGGAATAGGAGGGAGAAGGCATAAGTATGGTTGCTTATGCCGATGAAGTAGCGATAGCCGTCTCGGGTAAGCACCTGGGTTCAATCAGGGATGTGATGCTGAATACGCTATCAATCACTGCGGGTGAACCCATCTAAACCAGAGCTATTCCTTTTCACTAGGAAATATAAAATTCCTGCAATAGTTCCACCAAGCCTGAATGGTACTAGGCAGGTCCTTACTGAAAAGGCGAGATCCCTAGGGATTCTTCTGGAAAGTAGGCTCAGTTGGAAACCAAACACGATAGAAAGGGTGAAGAAGGCTACTGTGGTACTCTACTCTTGTAAAATCTTTCACAAATTATAAAACGCCATTGGAAGGGAATGGGGCTTGAAACCGGAGCTGATACACTGGCTTTACACAGCAGATGTAACGCCCATACTGCTGTATAGTGCGAGTGTATGGTGTCCAGCTCTGGAGAAACTATCATACAGGAACATGATGGTGAAGGTGCAGCAAGCAGCCTGTCTGCTCATTAGTGAGGCACTGAAAACGACCCCCACTAGTGCCTTAGAGGTCATGCTGTACCTTCTCCCGTTGGATATAATCGGTAAGCAAATGGCGGTTAATACGGCCACCCGGCGGCCGGCTACCACCGACTTTGGAGTGGGAGTGCACTCAACTATAGTCAATTCTGTGAGGCATGACCTGGCGAATTTGGACTATATAACCCCTGTTGTGCTTTGCCAAGCTTTTTAAGGTGATTCTCCCCTCTAGGGAGGATTGGAATAGTAAATCCTTTGTGGCAAAGAGAATATCCTTTTTCGCAAAGAGAAATGATATTTTGTTCCAACTTAGCTGATACTTTTCTCCTTTTTAAATTTTTTAATTAAAATACAACAATAATTCAAATTTTGAATAATACTTTAAAAAAGAGCAGGTTAAAGTTAAAACGCAATTTCACTTTATCAATAGTTGAGTAAATATAAAAACAAAAAAAAAATTAATGTGCTTAGACCACACTACTGAAGTAAAACTTCTAATCTTATATATTAATACGCTTAATTTTTAGTTTGTACACCCTTTTTAACCTATTTCCTGTGCGCTTATCTTAATGAAACATATATCAGGTGAAAGTTATTTTTTCATAGATGTGCAGAATATATGTTTTATTAAGGAACGTACACGGGAAATAGGTGCAAAAGCCAAGAAACGTGTTTCCTATACTGTACCTCTTATAAATTAATCAGGACGCCAGAATGCCATGACAAAATATGTTTGTATTGAACCGTCATTACACCGTGACAATACAGAACAAAACAGAAAACATAAAATGATTCTACATACATACAAACATTTTGGTGTTCTGTCAGTGTAAAAAGACAATTTTGTCATGACACTCTATCGTCATGACAAAATTTTGCGAGTGAAGATTGACCATAGTACTTACACAAACATAATATCTATGGAAAGTTTGGAATAATCATTTTCGTCCGATTTCAGGCAAAACTCATTGGATCTCTTAATTTATGCGAAAAGGTTAAACGGGAAGTTTCGTCCCGATATGCGGTTGATTTGTGTCCAAAGTATATTTCGTAACCGGATAATTTATTAAGCTCTTAATTTCATGCTTGAACTAGCGTGAAGTGTTTCTGCTTTTTATGTGGTGGTTAATCGACTATCGACTATATAATCTACATAAGTACATTAGTTTAGTACGTCACAATTATTCATATACAAATGAAAATAACACACAAATACAGCGGTCCTTTTGTACATTTCTTATTAAATATTTAGATTATAAAGTTGCGCGCTACGGCAATTGTGTGCTTTTCCCTTTTGAGATTTTAATATTTAGCAATGGTGCTTTCGACAACATGTATGCGAGTGCAAATGAAGACCTGTCAGCAAAGGTCTTTTACGTTGACGCTCCCGATGGGTGTGGCAAGACATTTGTATTGCAATCACTCATTGCATTTGCCAAGGGGCGTGGCTTGGAGTCCATTTGCTCCGTCTTCACTGGATTCGCCACGAGCTTGATGGAAGGTGGACGTACGCTACACAACATTTTCAAACTGCCGGTTCCAATATTTTTCCAATATTTTCAACATTTTCAAACTGCCGGTTCATCAATGAAGCCAAACTTCTCTCACGCTACCAAGTTGAGAAACGCGCGACTCATCATGATAAATGAGGCCAGCATCATGCCAGGGGTCGCGCTCATAATCAAAGACAGACGTGTAATCGATTTCGTGTATGGTGACATCAACACAACACTAGCCGAGGGCACCATCGAGGAGCACGCCACCCTTGCACCCAAGAATGATGATTGTGCGCTAATCAATCAGCAGGTGCTTGACCTCCTGCCCGGCGGATAAGAAGTCAAACTTAGTGTTGATAAAGTTGAGAGTGACGACATGAATGAGGAACTCCGCCTACATGTCGAGTTTCTCAACAAGATTGAAGGATCCGGACATCCGCGCCATGTTATCCCGCTAAAGGTAAACGCCATCGTTCTTTTGATGAGAAATTTAAACACTAGCAAGGGTCTTATCAATGGAACACGCATGCGAGTTGCAAAAATAAACCGTTACAGTCTGGAACGTGATTTGCTGACGGGCTTCTCAAAAGGCGAGCGCGTTCTCTTGCCACATATAAAGCTCTCACCCTCGGAAGGCACCTTCTCATTTAAAATGTCTCGTCTCCAATTTCCCGTCCAGCTCGTGTTCGCCATAACCATCAACAAGAGTTAGGGCCAAAGCTTGAAGAAGGTAGAAGTGTACTTTCCGGCCCCCGTATTTGTGGCCTTTTCACGATGCCGCTCATTTGACGGACTCAAAGTGTTTGTGGTTGAGACAAGCAATCAATCAGCTGATCGGGACGGGCGCATTACAACAAAGAATGTTGTTTTGTAGAGATTCTACGCATGTAAATTCATATTTTATTATCCTTTTGTACATTTCTTATTAAATATTTAATAGCGTATATGAATTTACTTTATTTTTGATAAAAGTGCACCAAATTTACATCTTAATAAATCTTCTTAATCATTTCTTAACCAAAAATTTAATAAAATGTAATCACGTGACTGATTATTCAGTCACAGGCCAGCTAGTATATTTTTAATATAATATAGAAAAATTATAATATTGAAAAAAAAAATTGGTCACTCTGTGCGTTCTCGAGAGTCACCTAGCCGTTTATGTCTGATGCCACAAGAAGTAACCTTGTAACTTGGTAACTTTTTCAAGGCCAACTAGTCGTAATAGATAATGTTTATGTATGTGTAACAAAATGGACAAAAAACTCATTTTTGAAATCTCTTCACATAGTAAAAATGGCCTTGAAATATTTTTTATTTCATTTATGTTTGTGTAATGTAGTTTCATCGAAAATTTGTTTAAGTCGCATTTAAACCTGTATCATAGGCAAACGGGGAAAGAAACGAAGAAAGAATCGGTTTCTGTCATACTTCGTGTGGAATGGAGGTGTAATATAGAAAAAAATTAAGTGTGCTTTAGACCACACTACTGAAGTAAAACTTCTAATATATATTTAATATTTATAATATAATATAGAAAAATTATAATATTGAAAAAGAAAATTGGTCACCCTGTGCGTTCTCGAGTGTCACCTAGCCATTTATGTCTGATGCCACAAGAGAAACCTTGTAACTTGGTAACTTTTTCAAGGCCAACTAGTCGTAATAGATAATGTTTATGTATGTGTCACAAAATGGACAAATAAACCATTTTTGAAATCTCTTCGCATAGTAAAAATGGCCTTGAAATATTTTTTATTTCATTTATGTATAACCACAGTACACAATGTGGTTTCATCGAAAATTTGTTGAAGTCGCATTAAAACCTGTATCATAGGCAAACGGGGAAAGAAACGAAGAAAGAATCGGTTTCTGTGATATCTGGTGTGAAATGGAGCTATAATATAGAAAAAATACATATACATAATATATCACACGGACGATTTTTTTTTGGTCAACCTGTGCGTTCTGGAAGGAGTACGTTAGTGAGTGACATAGATGTTATAATAGAAAAAAAAAAAAATTTTTTTTGGTCACCCTGTGCGTTCTCGACTGAGTCAGTCAGTGACACAGAAGTCTATATTATGACTTTCCAATTTTTCCAGTTTTTCAATTTTCCAATTTACCAACTTTCCAAATTTCCTATTTTCATATTTTTTTACTTTCCTATTTTCCAATTTTTCAATTTTCCAATTTTTCAATTTTCCAATTTTCCAATTTTCCAATTCACCAGTTTTCCAATTCACCAATTTTCCAATTTTACAAATTTCCAATTTTCATATCTACATATTTTCATATTTTCATATTTTCATATTTTCATATTTTCATATTTTCATATTTTCATATTTTCATATTTTCATATTTTCATATTTTCATATTTTCATATTTTCATATTTTCATATTTTCATATTTTCATATTTTCATATTTTCATATTTTCATATTTTCATATTTTCATATTTTCATATTTTCATATTTTCATATTTTCATATTTTCATATTTTCATATTTTCATATTTTCATATTTTCATATTTTCATATTTTCATATTTTCATATTTTCATATTTTCATATTTTCATATTTTCATATTTTCATATTTTCATATTTTCATATTTTCATATTTTCATATTTTCATATTTTCATATTTTCATATTTTCATATTTTCATATTTTCATATTTTCATATTTTCATATTTTCATATTTTCATATTTTCATATTTTCATATTTTCATATTTTCATATTTTCATATTTTCATATTTTCATATTTTCATATTTTCATATTTTCATATTTTCATATTTTCATATTTTCATATTTTCATATTTTCATATTTTCATATTTTCATATTTTCATATTTTCATATTTTCATATTTTCATATTTTCATATTTTCATATTTTCATATTTTCATATTTTCATATTTTCATATTTTCATATTTTCATATTTTCATATTTTCATATTTTCATATTTTCATATTTTCATATTTTCATATTTTCATATTTTCATATTTTCATATTTTCATATTTTCATATTTTCATATTTTCATATTTTCATATTTTCATATTTTCATATTTTCATATTTTCATATTTTCATATTTTCATATTTTCATATTTTCATATTTTCATATTTTCATATTTTCATATTTTCATATTTTCATATTTTCATATTTTCATATTTTCATATTTTCATATTTTCATATTTTCATATTTTCATATTTTCATATTTTCATATTTTCATATTTTCATATTTTCATATTTTCATATTTTCATATTTTCATATTTTCATATTTTCATATTTTCATATTTTCATATTTTCATATTTTCATATTTTCATATTTTCATATTTTCATATTTTCATATTTTCATATTTTCATATTTTCATATTTTCATATTTTCATATTTTCATATTTTCATATTTTCATATTTTCATATTTTCATATTTTCATATTTTCATATTTTCATATTTTCATATTTTCATATTTTCATATTTTCATATTTTCATATTTTCATATTTTCATATTTTCATATTTTCATATTTTCATATTTTCATATTTTCATATTTTCATATTTTCATATTTTCATATTTTCATATTTTCATATTTTCATATTTTCATATTTTCATATTTTCATATTTTCATATTTTCATATTTTCATATTTTCATATTTTCATATTTTCATATTTTCATATTTTCATATTTTCATATTTTCATATTTTCATATTTTCATATTTTCATATTTTTCATATTTTCATATTTTCATATTTTCATATTTTCATATTTTCATATTTTCATATTTTCATATTTTCATATTTTCATATTTTCATATTTTCATATTTTCATATTTTCATATTTTCATATTTTCATATTTTCATATTTTCATATTTTCATATTTTCATATTTTCATATTTTCATATTTTCATATTTTCATATTTTCATATTTTCATATTTTCATATTTTCATATTTTCATATTTTCATATTTTCATATTTTCATATTTTCATATTTTCATATTTTCATATTTTCATATTTTCATATTTTCATATTTTCATATTTTCATATTTTCATATTTTCATATTTTCATATTTTCATATTTTCATATTTTCATATTTTCATATTTTCATATTTTCATATTTTCATATTTTCATATTTTCATATTTTCATATTTTCATATTTTCATATTTTCATATTTTCATATTTTCATATTTTCATATTTTCATATTTTCATATTTTCATATTTTCATATTTTCATATTTTCATATTTTCATATTTTCATATTTTCATATTTTCATATTTTCATATTTTCATATTTTCATATTTTCATATTTTCATATTTTCATATTTTCATATTTTCATATTTTCATATTTTCATATTTTCATATTTTCATATTTTCATATTTTCATATTTTCATATTTTCATATTTTCATATTTTCATATTTTCATATTTTCATATTTTCATATTTTCATATTTTCATATTTTCATATTTTCATATTTTCATATTTTCATATTTTCATATTTTCATATTTTCATATTTTCATATTTTCATATTTTCATATTTTCATATTTTCATATTTTCATATTTTCATATTTTCATATTTTCATATTTTCATATTTTCATATTTTCATATTTTCATATTTTCATATTTTCATATTTTCATATTTTCATATTTTCATATTTTCATATTTTCATATTTTCATATTTTCATATTTTCATATTTTCATATTTTCATATTTTCATATTTTCATATTTTCATATTTTCATATTTTCATATTTTCATATTTTCATATTTTCATATTTTCATATTTTCATATTTTCATATTTTCATATTTTCATATTTTCATATTTTCATATTTTCATATTTTCATATTTTCATATTTTCATATTTTCATATTTTCATATTTTCATATTTTCATATTTTCATATTTTCATATTTTCATATTTTCATATTTTCATATTTTCATATTTTCATATTTTCATATTTTCATATTTTCATATTTTCATATTTTCATATTTTCATATTTTCATATTTTCATATTTTCATATTTTCATATTTTCATATTTTCATATTTTCATATTTTCATATTTTCATATTTTCATATTTTCATATTTTCATATTTTCATATTTTCATATTTTCATATTTTCATATTTTCATATTTTCATATTTTCATATTTTCATATTTTCATATTTTCATATTTTCATATTTTCATATTTTCATATTTTCATATTTTCATATTTTCATATTTTCATATTTTCATATTTTCATATTTTCATATTTTCATATTTTCATATTTTCATATTTTCATATTTTCATATTTTCATATTTTCATATTTTCATATTTTCATATTTTCATATTTTCATATTTTCATATTTTCATATTTTCATATTTTCATATTTTCATATTTTCATATTTTCATATTTTCATATTTTCATATTTTCATATTTTCATATTTTCATATTTTCATATTTTCATATTTTCATATTTTCATATTTTCATATTTTCATATTTTCATATTTTCATATTTTCATATTTTCATATTTTCATATTTTCATATTTTCATATTTTCATATTTTCATATTTTCATATTTTCATATTTTCATATTTTCATATTTTCATATTTTCATATTTTCATATTTTCATATTTTCATATTTTCATATTTTCATATTTTCATATTTTCATATTTTCATATTTTCATATTTTCATATTTTCATATTTTCATATTTTCATATTTTCATATTTTCATATTTTCATATTTTCATATTTTCATATTTTCATATTTTCATATTTTCATATTTTCATATTTTCATATTTTCATATTTTCATATTTTCATATTTTCATATTTTCATATTTTCATATTTTCATATTTTCATATTTTCATATTTTCATATTTTCATATTTTCATATTTTCATATTTTCATATTTTCATATTTTCATATTTTCATATTTTCATATTTTCATATTTTCATATTTTCATATTTTCATATTTTCATATTTTCATATTTTCATATTTTCATATTTTCATATTTTCATATTTTCATATTTTCATATTTTCATATTTTCATATTTTCATATTTTCATATTTTCATATTTTCATATTTTCATATTTTCATATTTTCATATTTTCATATTTTCATATTTTCATATTTTCATATTTTCATATTTTCATATTTTCATATTTTCATATTTTCATATTTTCATATTTTCATATTTTCATATTTTCATATTTTCATATTTTCATATTTTCATATTTTCATATTTTCATATTTTCATATTTTCATATTTTCATATTTTCATATTTTCATATTTTCATATTTTCATATTTTCATATTTTCATATTTTCATATTTTCATATTTTCATATTTTCATATTTTCATATTTTCATATTTTCATATTTTCATATTTTCATATTTTCATATTTTCATATTTTCATATTTTCATATTTTCATATTTTCATATTTTCATATTTTCATATTTTCATATTTTCATATTTTCATATTTTCATATTTTCATATTTTCATATTTTCATATTTTCATATTTTCATATTTTCATATTTTCATATTTTCATATTTTCATATTTTCATATTTTCATATTTTCATATTTTCATATTTTCATATTTTCATATTTTCATATTTTCATATTTTCATATTTTCATATTTTCATATTTTCATATTTTCATATTTTCATATTTTCATATTTTCATATTTTCATATTTTCATATTTTCATATTTTCATATTTTCATATTTTCATATTTTCATATTTTCATATTTTCATATTTTCATATTTTCATATTTTCATATTTTCATATTTTCATATTTTCATATTTTCATATTTTCATATTTTCATATTTTCATATTTTCATATTTTCATATTTTCATATTTTCATATTTTCATATTTTCATATTTTCATATTTTCATATTTTCATATTTTCATATTTTCATATTTTCATATTTTCATATTTTCATATTTTCATATTTTCATATTTTCATATTTTCATATTTTCATATTTTCATATTTTCATATTTTCATATTTTCATATTTTCATATTTTCATATTTTCATATTTTCATATTTTCATATTTTCATATTTTCATATTTTCATATTTTCATATTTTCATATTTTCATATTTTCATATTTTCATATTTTCATATTTTCATATTTTCATATTTTCATATTTTCATATTTTCATATTTTCATATTTTCATATTTTCATATTTTCATATTTTCATATTTTCATATTTTCATATTTTCATATTTTCATATTTTCATATTTTCATATTTTCATATTTTCATATTTTCATATTTTCATATTTTCATATTTTCATATTTTCATATTTTCATATTTTCATATTTTCATATTTTCATATTTTCATATTTTCATATTTTCATATTTTCATATTTTCATATTTTCATATTTTCATATTTTCATATTTTCATATTTTCATATTTTCATATTTTCATATTTTCATATTTTCATATTTTCATATTTTCATATTTTCATATTTTCATATTTTCATATTTTCATATTTTCATATTTTCATATTTTCATATTTTCATATTTTCATATTTTCATATTTTCATATTTTCATATTTTCATATTTTCATATTTTCATATTTTCATATTTTCATATTTTCATATTTTCATATTTTCATATTTTCATATTTTCATATTTTCATATTTTCATATTTTCATATTTTCATATTTTCATATTTTCATATTTTCATATTTTCATATTTTCATATTTTCATATTTTCATATTTTCATATTTTCATATTTTCATATTTTCATATTTTCATATTTTCATATTTTCATATTTTCATATTTTCATATTTTCATATTTTCATATTTTCATATTTTCATATTTTCATATTTTCATATTTTCATATTTTCATATTTTCATATTTTCATATTTTCATATTTTCATATTTTCATATTTTCATATTTTCATATTTTCATATTTTCATATTTTCATATTTTCATATTTTCATATTTTCATATTTTCATATTTTCATATTTTCATATTTTCATATTTTCATATTTTCATATTTTCATATTTTCATATTTTCATATTTTCATATTTTCATATTTTCATATTTTCATATTTTCATATTTTCATATTTTCATATTTTCATATTTTCATATTTTCATATTTTCATATTTTCATATTTTCATATTTTCATATTTTCATATTTTCATATTTTCATATTTTCATATTTTCATATTTTCATATTTTCATATTTTCATATTTTCATATTTTCATATTTTCATATTTTCATATTTTCATATTTTCATATTTTCATATTTTCATATTTTCATATTTTCATATTTTCATATTTTCATATTTTCATATTTTCATATTTTCATATTTTCATATTTTCATATTTTCATATTTTCATATTTTCATATTTTCATATTTTCATATTTTCATATTTTCATATTTTCATATTTTCATATTTTCATATTTTCATATTTTCATATTTTCATATTTTCATATTTTCATATTTTCATATTTTCATATTTTCATATTTTCATATTTTCATATTTTCATATTTTCATATTTTCATATTTTCATATTTTCATATTTTCATATTTTCATATTTTCATATTTTCATATTTTCATATTTTCATATTTTCATATTTTCATATTTTCATATTTTCATATTTTCATATTTTCATATTTTCATATTTTCATATTTTCATATTTTCATATTTTCATATTTTCATATTTTCATATTTTCATATTTTCATATTTTCATATTTTCATATTTTCATATTTTCATATTTTCATATTTTCATATTTTCATATTTTCATATTTTCATATTTTCATATTTTCATATTTTCATATTTTCATATTTTCATATTTTCATATTTTCATATTTTCATATTTTCATATTTTCATATTTTCATATTTTCATATTTTCATATTTTCATATTTTCATATTTTCATATTTTCATATTTTCATATTTTCATATTTTCATATTTTCATATTTTCATATTTTCATATTTTCATATTTTCATATTTTCATATTTTCATATTTTCATATTTTCATATTTTCATATTTTCATATTTTCATATTTTCATATTTTCATATTTTCATATTTTCATATTTTCATATTTTCATATTTTCATATTTTCATATTTTCATATTTTCATATTTTCATATTTTCATATTTTCATATTTTCATATTTTCATATTTTCATATTTTCATATTTTCATATTTTCATATTTTCATATTTTCATATTTTCATATTTTCATATTTTCATATTTTCATATTTTCATATTTTCATATTTTCATATTTTCATATTTTCATATTTTCATATTTTCATATTTTCATATTTTCATATTTTCATATTTTCATATTTTCATATTTTCATATTTTCATATTTTCATATTTTCATATTTTCATATTTTCATATTTTCATATTTTCATATTTTCATATTTTCATATTTTCATATTTTCATATTTTCATATTTTCATATTTTCATATTTTCATATTTTCATATTTTCATATTTTCATATTTTCATATTTTCATATTTTCATATTTTCATATTTTCATATTTTCATATTTTCATATTTTCATATTTTCATATTTTCATATTTTCATATTTTCATATTTTCATATTTTCATATTTTCATATTTTCATATTTTCATATTTTCATATTTTCATATTTTCATATTTTCATATTTTCATATTTTCATATTTTCATATTTTCATATTTTCATATTTTCATATTTTCATATTTTCATATTTTCATATTTTCATATTTTCATATTTTCATATTTTCATATTTTCATATTTTCATATTTTCATATTTTCATATTTTCATATTTTCATATTTTCATATTTTCATATTTTCATATTTTCATATTTTCATATTTTCATATTTTCATATTTTCATATTTTCATATTTTCATATTTTCATATTTTCATATTTTCATATTTTCATATTTTCATATTTTCATATTTTCATATTTTCATATTTTCATATTTTCATATTTTCATATTTTCATATTTTCATATTTTCATATTTTCATATTTTCATATTTTCATATTTTCATATTTTCATATTTTCATATTTTCATATTTTCATATTTTCATATTTTCATATTTTCATATTTTCATATTTTCATATTTTCATATTTTCATATTTTCATATTTTCATATTTTCATATTTTCATATTTTCATATTTTCATATTTTCATATTTTCATATTTTCATATTTTCATATTTTCATATTTTCATATTTTCATATTTTCATATTTTCATATTTTCATATTTTCATATTTTCATATTTTCATATTTTCATATTTTCATATTTTCATATTTTCATATTTTCATATTTTCATATTTTCATATTTTCATATTTTCATATTTTCATATTTTCATATTTTCATATTTTCATATTTTCATATTTTCATATTTTCATATTTTCATATTTTCATATTTTCATATTTTCATATTTTCATATTTTCATATTTTCATATTTTCATATTTTCATATTTTCATATTTTCATATTTTCATATTTTCATATTTTCATATTTTCATATTTTCATATTTTCATATTTTCATATTTTCATATTTTCATATTTTCATATTTTCATATTTTCATATTTTCATATTTTCATATTTTCATATTTTCATATTTTCATATTTTCATATTTTCATATTTTCATATTTTCATATTTTCATATTTTCATATTTTCATATTTTCATATTTTCATATTTTCATATTTTCATATTTTCATATTTTCATATTTTCATATTTTCATATTTTCATATTTTCATATTTTCATATTTTCATATTTTCATATTTTCATATTTTCATATTTTCATATTTTCATATTTTCATATTTTCATATTTTCATATTTTCATATTTTCATATTTTCATATTTTCATATTTTCATATTTTCATATTTTCATATTTTCATATTTTCATATTTTCATATTTTCATATTTTCATATTTTCATATTTTCATATTTTCATATTTTCATATTTTCATATTTTCATATTTTCATATTTTCATATTTTCATATTTTCATATTTTCATATTTTCATATTTTCATATTTTCATATTTTCATATTTTCATATTTTCATATTTTCATATTTTCATATTTTCATATTTTCATATTTTCATATTTTCATATTTTCATATTTTCATATTTTCATATTTTCATATTTTCATATTTTCATATTTTCATATTTTCATATTTTCATATTTTCATATTTTTCATATTTTCATATTTTCATATTTTCATATTTTCATATTTTCATATTTTCATATTTTCATATTTTCATATTTTCATATTTTCATATTTTCATATTTTCATATTTTCATATTTTCATATTTTCATATTTTCATATTTTCATATTTTCATATTTTCATATTTTCATATTTTCATATTTTCATATTTTCATATTTTCATATTTTCATATTTTCATATTTTCATATTTTCATATTTTCATATTTTCATATTTTCATATTTTCATATTTTCATATTTTCATATTTTCATATTTTCATATTTTCATATTTTCATATTTTCATATTTTCATATTTTCATATTTTCATATTTTCATATTTTCATATTTTCATATTTTCATATTTTCATATTTTCATATTTTCATATTTTCATATTTTCATATTTTCATATTTTCATATTTTCATATTTTCATATTTTCATATTTTCATATTTTCATATTTTCATATTTTCATATTTTCATATTTTCATATTTTCATATTTTCATATTTTCATATTTTCATATTTTCATATTTTCATATTTTCATATTTTCATATTTTCATATTTTCATATTTTCATATTTTCATATTTTCATATTTTCATATTTTCATATTTTCATATTTTCATATTTTCATATTTTCATATTTTCATATTTTCATATTTTCATATTTTCATATTTTCATATTTTCATATTTTCATATTTTCATATTTTCATATTTTCATATTTTCATATTTTCATATTTTCATATTTTCATATTTTCATATTTTCATATTTTCATATTTTCATATTTTCATATTTTCATATTTTCATATTTTCATATTTTCATATTTTCATATTTTCATATTTTCATATTTTCATATTTTCATATTTTCATATTTTCATATTTTCATATTTTCATATTTTCATATTTTCATATTTTCATATTTTCATATTTTCATATTTTCATATTTTCATATTTTCATATTTTCATATTTTCATATTTTCATATTTTCATATTTTCATATTTTCATATTTTCATATTTTCATATTTTCATATTTTCATATTTTCATATTTTCATATTTTCATATTTTCATATTTTCATATTTTCATATTTTCATATTTTCATATTTTCATATTTTCATATTTTCATATTTTCATATTTTCATATTTTCATATTTTCATATTTTCATATTTTCATATTTTCATATTTTCATATTTTCATATTTTCATATTTTCATATTTTCATATTTTCATATTTTCATATTTTCATATTTTCATATTTTCATATTTTCATATTTTCATATTTTCATATTTTCATATTTTCATATTTTCATATTTTCATATTTTCATATTTTCATATTTTCATATTTTCATATTTTCATATTTTCATATTTTCATATTTTCATATTTTCATATTTTCATATTTTCATATTTTCATATTTTCATATTTTCATATTTTCATATTTTCATATTTTCATATTTTCATATTTTCATATTTTCATATTTTCATATTTTCATATTTTCATATTTTCATATTTTCATATTTTCATATTTTCATATTTTCATATTTTCATATTTTCATATTTTCATATTTTCATATTTTCATATTTTCATATTTTCATATTTTCATATTTTCATATTTTCATATTTTCATATTTTCATATTTTCATATTTTCATATTTTCATATTTTCATATTTTCATATTTTCATATTTTCATATTTTCATATTTTCATATTTTCATATTTTCATATTTTCATATTTTCATATTTTCATATTTTCATATTTTCATATTTTCATATTTTCATATTTTCATATTTTCATATTTTCATATTTTCATATTTTCATATTTTCATATTTTCATATTTTCATATTTTCATATTTTCATATTTTCATATTTTCATATTTTCATATTTTCATATTTTCATATTTTCATATTTTCATATTTTCATATTTTCATATTTTCATATTTTCATATTTTCATATTTTCATATTTTCATATTTTCATATTTTCATATTTTCATATTTTCATATTTTCATATTTTCATATTTTCATATTTTCATATTTTCATATTTTCATATTTTCATATTTTCATATTTTCATATTTTCATATTTTCATATTTTCATATTTTCATATTTTCATATTTTCATATTTTCATATTTTCATATTTTCATATTTTCATATTTTCATATTTTCATATTTTCATATTTTCATATTTTCATATTTTCATATTTTCATATTTTCATATTTTCATATTTTCATATTTTCATATTTTCATATTTTCATATTTTCATATTTTCATATTTTCATATTTTCATATTTTCATATTTTCATATTTTCATATTTTCATATTTTCATATTTTCATATTTTCATATTTTCATATTTTCATATTTTCATATTTTCATATTTTCATATTTTCATATTTTCATATTTTCATATTTTCATATTTTCATATTTTCATATTTTCATATTTTCATATTTTCATATTTTCATATTTTCATATTTTCATATTTTCATATTTTCATATTTTCATATTTTCATATTTTCATATTTTCATATTTTCATATTTTCATATTTTCATATTTTCATATTTTCATATTTTCATATTTTCATATTTTCATATTTTCATATTTTCATATTTTCATATTTTCATATTTTCATATTTTCATATTTTCATATTTTCATATTTTCATATTTTCATATTTTCATATTTTCATATTTTCATATTTTCATATTTTCATATTTTCATATTTTCATATTTTCATATTTTCATATTTTCATATTTTCATATTTTCATATTTTCATATTTTCATATTTTCATATTTTCATATTTTCATATTTTCATATTTTCATATTTTCATATTTTCATATTTTCATATTTTCATATTTTCATATTTTCATATTTTCATATTTTCATATTTTCATATTTTCATATTTTCATATTTTCATATTTTCATATTTTCATATTTTCATATTTTCATATTTTCATATTTTCATATTTTCATATTTTCATATTTTCATATTTTCATATTTTCATATTTTCATATTTTCATATTTTCATATTTTCATATTTTCATATTTTCATATTTTCATATTTTCATATTTTCATATTTTCATATTTTCATATTTTCATATTTTCATATTTTCATATTTTCATATTTTCATATTTTCATATTTTCATATTTTCATATTTTCATATTTTCATATTTTCATATTTTCATATTTTCATATTTTCATATTTTCATATTTTCATATTTTCATATTTTCATATTTTCATATTTTCATATTTTCATATTTTCATATTTTCATATTTTCATATTTTCATATTTTCATATTTTCATATTTTCATATTTTCATATTTTCATATTTTCATATTTTCATATTTTCATATTTTCATATTTTCATATTTTCATATTTTCATATTTTCATATTTTCATATTTTCATATTTTCATATTTTCATATTTTCATATTTTCATATTTTCATATTTTCATATTTTCATATTTTCATATTTTCATATTTTCATATTTTCATATTTTCATATTTTCATATTTTCATATTTTCATATTTTCATATTTTCATATTTTCATATTTTCATATTTTCATATTTTCATATTTTCATATTTTCATATTTTCATATTTTCATATTTTCATATTTTCATATTTTCATATTTTCATATTTTCATATTTTCATATTTTCATATTTTCATATTTTCATATTTTCATATTTTCATATTTTCATATTTTCATATTTTCATATTTTCATATTTTCATATTTTCATATTTTCATATTTTCATATTTTCATATTTTCATATTTTCATATTTTCATATTTTCATATTTTCATATTTTCATATTTTCATATTTTCATATTTTCATATTTTCATATTTTCATATTTTCATATTTTCATATTTTCATATTTTCATATTTTCATATTTTCATATTTTCATATTTTCATATTTTCATATTTTCATATTTTCATATTTTCATATTTTCATATTTTCATATTTTCATATTTTCATATTTTCATATTTTCATATTTTCATATTTTCATATTTTCATATTTTCATATTTTCATATTTTCATATTTTCATATTTTCATATTTTCATATTTTCATATTTTCATATTTTCATATTTTCATATTTTCATATTTTCATATTTTCATATTTTCATATTTTCATATTTTCATATTTTCATATTTTCATATTTTCATATTTTCATATTTTCATATTTTCATATTTTCATATTTTCATATTTTCATATTTTCATATTTTCATATTTTCATATTTTCATATTTTCATATTTTCATATTTTCATATTTTCATATTTTCATATTTTCATATTTTCATATTTTCATATTTTCATATTTTCATATTTTCATATTTTCATATTTTCATATTTTCATATTTTCATATTTTCATATTTTCATATTTTCATATTTTCATATTTTCATATTTTCATATTTTCATATTTTCATATTTTCATATTTTCATATTTTCATATTTTCATATTTTCATATTTTCATATTTTCATATTTTCATATTTTCATATTTTCATATTTTCATATTTTCATATTTTCATATTTTCATATTTTCATATTTTCATATTTTCATATTTTCATATTTTCATATTTTCATATTTTCATATTTTCATATTTTCATATTTTCATATTTTCATATTTTCATATTTTCATATTTTCATATTTTCATATTTTCATATTTTCATATTTTCATATTTTCATATTTTCATATTTTCATATTTTCATATTTTCATATTTTCATATTTTCATATTTTCATATTTTCATATTTTCATATTTTCATATTTTCATATTTTCATATTTTCATATTTTCATATTTTCATATTTTCATATTTTCATATTTTCATATTTTCATATTTTCATATTTTCATATTTTCATATTTTCATATTTTCATATTTTCATATTTTCATATTTTCATATTTTCATATTTTCATATTTTCATATTTTCATATTTTCATATTTTCATATTTTCATATTTTCATATTTTCATATTTTCATATTTTCATATTTTCATATTTTCATATTTTCATATTTTCATATTTTCATATTTTCATATTTTCATATTTTCATATTTTCATATTTTCATATTTTCATATTTTCATATTTTCATATTTTCATATTTTCATATTTTCATATTTTCATATTTTCATATTTTCATATTTTCATATTTTCATATTTTCATATTTTCATATTTTCATATTTTCATATTTTCATATTTTCATATTTTCATATTTTCATATTTTCATATTTTCATATTTTCATATTTTCATATTTTCATATTTTCATATTTTCATATTTTCATATTTTCATATTTTCATATTTTCATATTTTCATATTTTCATATTTTCATATTTTCATATTTTCATATTTTCATATTTTCATATTTTCATATTTTCATATTTTCATATTTTCATATTTTCATATTTTCATATTTTCATATTTTCATGTTTTCATATTTTCATATTTTCATATTTTAATAAAAGACAAACAAGGAAAGTTATTTTAAAAAAAATCTAGTGTAAATATTAGAAATTAAAAACTGAATAATTTTATCGAAATGTATATATATGTATGTCCAAATTAATCAATAATGAATTAAAATAATGAATTTAATAAATCATTTTATATTACAAAAACAAAAATATTTCTTTAAAAACATTTAATTTTAGAACCAAAATTTGAAATTGCCGTTTTAACAAACACAAGCACAATTGTTCTCACCAAATATTTCTCAATACGCATACACATGCAATAAAATGTTTATAATGAGTTTCATCCAGTTTCGAATTTTCGCGACACGCTTCATACGTTTTATTTTAATAAATTGCAACTCAAACTTAGAAAAATACTAGACTAATACCCCGTTTATACCAGTAGAATAAAAGTATGTAGCAAAAAAGTATGTTGGTGTAAACTCAAACTAAAATACTTTAATACTTTATCGCGTACTATTTTGCTATTAAAGTATAATAGCCCAAGTATTTTTACTTTCAATTTTCCTGGCGATATTCGTACTTAAGTACTAAACTTAGTCTAGTATTTTTCTAAGTTTGAGTTGCAATTTATTAAAATAAAACGTATGAAACGTGTCGCGATTATTCGAAACTGAAGG
>CAKOBK010000119.1:0-12463 GCA_932526605.1 Nephrotoma flavescens | reverse complement strand
TTTGTGGAAAATCTAAAAATCACATCAAATTCCCAAAAAACTAACGGGAAAATGGTTTTCCTTTGCGTTTTTCCCCCATTCTATGATATAATTTAGAAATTTCCCACGTTTTTGGTTAAGCTTTTTGTGGAAAATCTAAAAATCACATCAAATTCCCAAAAAACTAACGGGAAAATGGTTTTCCTTTGCGTTTTTCCCCCATTCTATGTTATAATTTAGAAATTTCCCACGTTTTTGGTTAAGCTTTTTGTTGAAAATCTAAAAATCACATTAATTCCCAAAAAACTAACGGGAAAATGGTTTTCCTTTGCGTTTTTCCCCCCATTTTATGTTATAATTTAGAAATTTCCCACGTTTTTGGTTAAGCTATTTGTGGTTAATCTAAAAATCACATCAAATTCCCAAAAAACTAACGGGAAAATGGTTTTCCTTTGCGTTTTTCCCCCATTCTATGTTATAATTTAGAAATTTCCCACGTTTCTGGTTAAGCTTTTTGTGGAAAATCTAAAAATCACATCAAATTCCCAAAAAACTAACGGGAAAATGGTTTTCCTTTGCGTTTTCCCCCATTCTATGTTATAATTTAGAAATTTCCCATGTTTTTGGTTAAGCTTTTTGTGGAAAATCTAAAAATCACATCAAATTCCCAAAAAACTAACGGGAAAATGGTTTTCCTTTGCGTTTTTCCCCCATTTTATAATATAATTTAGAAATTTCCCACGTTTTTGGTTAAACTTTTTGTGGAAAATCTAAAAATCACATCAAATTCCCAAAAAACTAACGGGAAAATGGTTTTCCTTTGCGTTTTTTCCCCCATTCTATGTTATAATTTAGAAATTTCCCACGTTTTTGGTTAAGCTATTTGTGAAAAATCTAAAAATCACATCAAATTCCCAAAAAACTAACGGGAAAATGGTTTTCCTTTGCGTTTTTCCCCCATTCTATGTTATAATTTAGAAATTTCCCACGTTTTTGGGTAAGCTTTTTGTGGAAAATCTAAAAATCACATCAAATTCCCAAAAAACTAACGGGAAAATGGTTTTCCTTTGCGTTTTTCCCCCATTCTATGTTATAATTTAGAAATTTCCCACGTTTTTGGTTAAGCTTTTTGTGGAAAATCTAAAAATCACATCAAATTCCTAAAAAACTAACGGGAAAATGGTTTACCTTTGCGTTTTTCCCCCATTCTATGTTATAATTTAGAAATTTCCCACGTTTTTGGTTAAGCTTTTTGTGGAAAATCTAAAAATCACATCAAATTCCCAAAAAACTAACGGGAAAATGGTTTTCCTTTGCGTTTTTTCCCCCATTCTATGTTATAATTTAGAAATTTCCCACGTTTTTGGTTAAGCTTTTTGTGGAAAATCTAAAAATCACATCAAATTCCTAAAAAACTAACGGGAAAATGGTTTTCCTTTGCGTTTTTCCCCCATTCTATGTTATAATTTAGAAATTTCCCACGTTTTTGGTTAAGCTTTTTGTGGAAAATCTAAAAATCACATCAAATTCCCAAAAAACTAACGTGAAAATGGTTTTCCTTTGCGTTTTTCCCCAATTCTATGATATAATTTAGAAATTTCCCACGTTTTTGGTTAAACTTTTTGTGGAAAATCTAAAAATCACATCAAATTCCCAAAAAACTAACGGGAAAATGGTTTTCCTTTGCGTTTTTTCCCCCATTCTATGATATAATTTAGAAATTTCGCACGTTTTTCGTTAAGCTTTTTGTGGAAAATCTAAAAATCACATCAAATTCCCAAAAAACTAACGGGAAAATGGTTTTCCTTTGTGTTTTTCCCCCATTCTATGATATAATTTAGAAATTTCCCACGTTTCTGGTTAAGCTTTTTGTGGAAAATCTAAAAATCACATCAAATTCCCAAAAAACTAACGGGAAAATGGTTTTACTTTGCGTTTTTCCCCCATTCTATAATATAATTTAGAAATTTCCCACGTTTTTGGTTAAGCTTTTTGTGGAAAATCTAAAAATCACATCAAATTCAAAAAAAACTAACAGGAAAATGGTTTTCCTTTGCGTTTTCCCCCCATTCTATGTTATAATTTAGAAATTTCCCACGTTTTTGGTTAAGCTTTTTGTGGAATATCTAAAAATCACATCAAATTCCCAAAAAACTAACGGGAAAATGGTTTTCCTTTCCGTTTTCCCCCCCATTCTATGTTATAATTTAGAAATTTCCCACGTTTTTGGTTAAGCTTTTTGTGGAATATCTAAAAATCACATCAAATTCCCAAAAAACTAACGGGAAAATGGTTTTCCTTTGCGTTTTTCCCCCATTCTATGTTATAATTTAGAAATTTCCCAGGTTTTTGGTTAAGCTATTTGTGGAAAATCTAAAAATCACATCAAATTCCCAAAAAACTAACGGGAAAATGGTTTTCCTTTGCGTTTTACCCCCATTCTATGTTATAATTTAGAAATTTCCCACGTTTTTGGTTAAGCTTTTTGTGGAAAATCTAAAAATCACATCAAATTCCCAAAAAACTAACGGGAAAATGGTTTTCATTTGCGGTTTCCCCCCATTCTATGTTATAATTTAGAAATTTCCCACGTTTTTGGTTAAGCTTTTTGTGGAAAATCTAAAAATCACATCAAATTCCCAAAAAACTAACGGGAAAATGGTTTTCCTTTGCGTTTTTCCCCCATTCTATGATATAATTTAGAAATTTCCCACGTTTTTGGTTAAGCTTTTTGTGGAAAATCCAAAAATCACATCAAATTCCCAAAAAACTAACGGGAAAATGGTTTTCCTTTGCGTTTTTCCCCCATTCTATGTTATAATTTAGAAATTTCCCACGTTTTTGGTTAAGCTTTTTGTGGAAAATCTAAAAATCACATCAACTTCCCAAAAAACTAACGGGAAAATGGTTTTCCTTTGCGTTTTTCCCCCATTCTATGTTATAATTTAGAAATTTCCCATGTTTTTGGTTAAGGTTTTTGTGGAAAACCTAAAAATCACATCAAATTCCCAAAAAACTAACGGGAAAATGGTTTTCCTTTGCGTTTTCCCCCCATTCTATGTTATAATTTAGAAATTCCCCACGTTTTTGGTGAAGCTTTTTGTGGAAAATCTAAAAATCACATCAAATTCCCAAAAAACTAACGGGAAAATGGTTTTCCTTTGCGTTTTTTTTTCCACCATTCTATGTTATAATTTAGAAATTTCCCACGTTTTTGGTTAAGCTTTTTGTGGAAAATCTAAAAATCACATTAATTCCCAAAAAACTAACGGGAAAATGGTTTTCCTTTGCGTTTTTCCCTATTCTATGTTATAATCTAGAAATTTCCCACGTTTTTGGTTAAACTTTTTGTGGAAAATCTAAAAATCACATCAAATTCCCAAAAAACTAACGGGAAAATGGTTTTCCTTTGCGTTTTTCCCCCATTCTATGTTATAATTTAGAAATTTCCCACGTTTTTGGTTAAGCTTTTTGTGAAAAATCTAAAAATCACATCAAATTCCCAAAAAACTAACGGGAAAATGGTTTTCCTTTGCGTTTTTCCCCCATTCTATGTTATAATTTAGAAATTTCCCACGTTTTTGGGTAAGCTTTTTGTGTAAAATCTAAAAATCACATCAAATTCCCAAAAAAACTAACGGGAAAATGGTTTTCCTTTGCGTTTTTTCCCCCATTCTATGTTATAATTTAGAAATTTCCCACGTTTTTGGTTAAGCTTTTTGTTGAAAATCTAAAAATCACATTAATTCCCAAAAAACTAACGGGAAAATGGTTTTCCTTTGCGTTTTCCCCCCCATTCTATGTTATAATTTAGAAATTTCCCACGTTTTTTGTTAAGCTATTTGTGGTTAATCTAAAAATCACATCAAATTCCTAAAAAACTAACGGGAAAATGGTTTTCCTTTGCGTTTTTTCCCCCATTCTATGTTATAATTTAGAAATTTCCCACGTTTTTGGTTAAGCTTTTTGTGGAAAATCTAAAAATCACATCAAATTTCCAAAAAACTAACGGGAAAATGGTTTTCCTTTGCGTTTTTCCCCAATTCTATGATATAATTTAGAAATTTCCCACGTTTTTGGTTAAGCTTTTTGTGGAAAATCTAAAAATCACATCAAATTCCCAAAAAAACTAACGGGAAAATGGTTTTCCTTTGCGTTTTTCCACCATTCTATGATATAATTTAGAAATTTCCCACGTTTTTGGTTAAGCTTTTTGTGGAAAATCTAAAAATCACATCAAATTTCCAAAAAACTAACGGGAAAATGGTTTTCCTTTGCGTTTTTCCCCCATTCTATGATATAATTTAGAAATTTCCCACGTTTTTCGTTAAGCTTTTTGTGGAAAATCTAAAAATCACATCAAATTCCCAAAAAACTAACGGGAAAATGGTTTTCCTTTGCGTTTTGCCCCCATTCTATGATATAATTTAGAAATTTCCCACGTTTTTGGTTAAGCTTTTTGTGGAAAATCTAAAAATCACATCAAATTCCCAAAAAACTAACGGGAAAATGGTTTTCCTTTGCGTTTTTCCCCCATTCTATAATATAATTTAGAAATTTCCCACGTTTTTGGTTAAGCTTTTTGTGGAAAATCTAAAAATCACATCAAATTAAAAAAAACTAACGGGAAAATGGTTTTCCTTTGCGTTTTCCTCCCATTCTATGTTATAATTTAGAAATTTCCCACGTTTTTGGTTAAGCTTTTTGTGGAATATCTAAAAATCACATCAAATTCCCAAAAAACTAACGGGAAAATGGTTTTCTTTTGCGTTTTTTCCCCCATTCTATGATATAATTTAGAAATTTCCCACGTTTTTGGTTAAGCTTTTTGTGGAAAATCTAAAAATCACATCAAATTCCCAAAAAACTAACGGGAAAATGGTTTTCCTTTCCGTTTTCCCCCCCATTCTATGTTATAATTTAGAAATTTCCCACGTTTTTGGTTAAGCTTTTTGTGGAATATCTAAAAATCACATCAAATTCCCAAAAAACTAACGGGAAAATGGTTTTCCTTTGCGTTTTTTCCCCCATTCTATGTTATAATTTAGAAATTTCCCACGTTTTTGGTTAAGCTATTTGTGAAAAATCTAAAAATCACATCAAATTCCCAAAAAACTAACGGTAAAATGGTTTTCCTTTGCGTTTTCCCCCCCATTCTATGATATAATTTAGAAATTTCCCACGTTTTTGGTTAAGCTTTTTGTGGAAAATCTAAAAATCACATCAAATTCCCAAAAAACTAACGGTAAAATGGTTTTCCTTTGCGTTTTTCCCCCATTCTATGTTATAATTTATAAATTTCCCATGTTTTTGGTTAAGGTTTTTGTGGAAAATCTAAAAATCACATCAAATTCCCAAAAAACTAACGGGAAAAGGGTTTTCCTTTGCGTTTTCCCCCCCCATTCTATGTAATAATTTAAAAATTTCCCACGTTTTTGGTGAAGCTTTTTGTGGAAAATCTAAAAATCACATCAAATTCCCAAAAAACTAACGGGAAAATGGTTTTCCTTTGCGTTTTTCTCCAATTCTATGATATAATTTAGAAATTTCCCACGTTTTTGGTTAAGCTTTTTGTGGAAAATCTAAAAATCACATCAAATTCCCAAAAACTAACGGGAAAATGGTTTTCTTTTGCGTTTTTCCCCCCATTCTATGATATAATTTAGAAATTTCCCACGTTTTTCGTTAAGCTTTTTGTGGAAAATCTAAAAATCACATCAAATTCCCAAAAAACTAACGGGAAAATGGTTTTCCTTTGCGTTTTTTCCACCATTCTATGTTATAATTTAAAAATTTCCCACGTTTTTGGTTAAGCTTTTTGTGGAAAATCTAAAAATCACATCAAATTCCCAAAAAACTAACGGAAAAATGGTTTTCCTTTGCGTTTTGCCCCCATTCTATGATATAATTTAGAAATTTCCCACGTTTTTCGTTAAGCTTTTTGTGGAAAATCTAAAAATCACATCGAATTCCCAAAAAACTAACGGGAAAATGGTTTTCCTTTGCGTTTTCCCCCCATTCTATGTTATAATTTAGAAATTTCCCACGTTTTTGGTGAAGCTTTTTGTGGAAAATCTAAAAATCACATCAAATTCCCAAAAAACTAACGGGAAAATGGTTTTCCTTTGCGTTTTTCCCCCATTCTATGTTATAATTTAGAAATTTCCCACGTTTTTGGTGAAGCTTTTTGTGGAAAATCTAAAAATCACATCAAATTCCCAAAAAACTAACAGGAAAATGGTTTTCCTTTGCGTTTTTCCACCATTCTATGTTATAATTTAGAAATTTCCCACGTTTTTGGTTAAGCTTTTTGTGGAAAATCTAAAAATCACATTAATTCCCAAAAAACTAACGGGAAAATGGTTTTCCTTTGCGTTTTTCCCTATTCTATGTTATAATTTAGAAATTTCCCACGTTTTTGGTTAAACTTTTTGTGGAAAATCTAAAAATCACATCAAATTCCCAAAAACTAACGGGAAAATGGTTTTCCTTTGCGTTTTTTTCCCCATTCTATGATATAATTTAGAAATTTCCCACGTTTTTCGTTAAGCTTTTTGTGGAAAATCTAAAAATCACATCAAATTCCCAAAAAACTAACGGGAAAATGGTTTTCCTTTGCGTTTTTTCCCCCATTCTATGTTATAATTTAGAAATTTCCCACGTTTTTGGTTAAGCTTATTTGTGGAAAATCTAAAAATCACATCAAATTCCCAAAAAACTAACGGGAAAATGGTTTTCCTTTGCGTTTTTCCCCCATTCTATGTTATAATTTAGAAATTTCCCATGTTTTTGGTTAAGGTTTTTGTGGAAAATCTAAAAATCACATCAAATTCCCAAAAAACTAACGGGAAAATGGTTTTCCTTTGCGTTTTCCCCCCATTCTATGTTATAATTTAGAAATTTCCCACGTTTTTGGTAAAGCTTTTTGTGGAAAATCTAGAAATCACATCAAATTCCCAAAAAACTAACGGGAAAATGGTTTTCCTTTCCGTTGTCCCCCCATTCTATGTTATAATTTAGAAATTTCCCACGTTTTTGGTTAAGCTTTTTGTGGAAAATCTAAAAATCACATCAAATTCCCAAAAAACTAACGGGAAAATGGTTTTCCTTTGCGTTTTTCCCACATTCTATGATATAATTTAGAAATTTCCCACGTTTTTGGTTAAGCTTTTTATGGAAAATCTAAAAATCACATCAAATTCCCAAAAAACTAACGGGAAAATGGTTTTCCTTTGCGTTTTCCCCCATTCTATGTTATAATTTAGAAATTTCCCATGTTTTTGGTTAAGGTTTTTGTGGAAAATCTAAAAATCACATCAAATTCCCAAAAAACTAACGGGAAAATGGTTTTCCTTTGCGTTTTCCCCCCCATTCTATGTTATAATTTAGAAATTTCCCACGTTTTTGGTAAAGCTTTTTGTGGAAAATCTAAAAATCACATCAAATTCCCAAAAAACTAACGGGAAAATGGTTTTCCTTTGCGTTTTTTCCCCAATACTATGATATAATTTAGAAATTTCCCACGTTTTTCGTTAAGCTTTTTGTGGAAAATCTAAAAATCACATCAAATTCCCAAAAAACTAACGGGAAAATTGTTTTCCTTTGCGTTTTTCCCCCATTCTATGATATTATTTAGAAATTACCCACGTTTTTGGTTAAGCTTTTTGTGGAAAATCTAAAAATCACATCAAATTCCCAAAAAACTAACGGGAAAATGGTTTTCCTTTGCGTTTTCCCCCCCATTCTATGATATAATTTAGAAATTTCCCACGTTTTTCGTTAAGCTTTTTGTGGAAAATCTAAAAATCACATCAAATTCCCAAAAAACTAACGGGAAAATGGTTTTCTTTTGCGTTTTCCCCCCATTCTATGTTATAATTTAGAAATTACCAAATCTGGATAGGGGAAGGAACCCCGAACAATAAACCAACCATTAAAGCAATGAGTTTACAACCAAACGGAATGTATACCCCAGGTGGTACGTCAACTTTACAGTTGGCCAATCCACCCTCACACGAGGCAGGCTCAACGGATTCTGGGGTGAGCCAACCATTGCTAAACCCGTTTATACCAAGCACAAGTATTTGTAGATCACCAACTATACAAATGCATTCCGCTATTCAGCAGGAGAACAATAATGCTGAATGCAGTCAGAACGGAAACCACGATGTCACGAGAGAAAACGATGAATTAAAAAAATCGTTAGAAAACTTAATGAAAATCAATGAGCAGCTATTCAAAGAAGTCCAAAACCTTAAAGAAGAAATTGCTGTAATCAAAAATGATAATCAAGCCAAAGAAAATACTATAGCTATCTATGAAACAGATGAAGACGAATTGGCGTATGAAACGAGTTTTATACGAAAGCAAATTAAAACTAAACGTCAAAACAAAAAAAGAAAAGCAGAATCTTCGCCTGAAGTGGAACAATCAATACAGAGTGTCAGAAAACCACAACCCCAACGATCTGAACAGTCAACTACGGACCTAGTGAAGGTACATAAGAACGTATCACTGATACCGAAAGAGAGACCACTGCAGCCAATTAAAACATCAAACGTAATCATCCAAGGGGAAATGCAGGAAAAACAAACAACACATAAAGAGATACCACCTCCACCCATTAACATACTTAATGTTAGTGAATACGAAACCATTAAAAAAATAGTGAAGGTAGTTCCAAACGATAAATATAAAGTCACTGCACTAAATAATAACGTTTGGAAAGTGAATGCACTTGACCCAGAAACCTACAGAATGTTATCAAATGCAATCACCGCTCAAAACATCGAATGGTTCACCTATGAAAACAAGGCTGAGCAACCAATTAAAGTCATGGCCAGAGGGCTGCATCATACATGCCCAAACGAAGAAATAATTGAGGAACTTAGCCAGAAAGGATTCAAAATTCTAAACGCTGTGAACATATTAAAGAGAAAGGTCACTATAAAAGCAAACGGTGAACGAGAAACAACCAAAGTTGGTCTGCCCCTTTTCATGCTAACATTTGACAACGCTGAGAGCATTGATAGGGTATATGGAATCAAAGCAATCCTTAATATGAAAGTTAAGATTGAGACATTAAAAAAGAACCCTAGTAGAATACCACAGTGCTACAACTGCCAGGCATATAACCACACACGCAAATACTGCAATAGGGAACCAAGATGCGTAAAGTGCGCTGGGAAACATCTAACAAAAGAATGCAACAAAAGTAAGAACGAACCAGTAAAATGCATACACTGTGGTAATCATCACCCAGCAAATTACAGAGGCTGCGAGGTAGCGAAAGAGCTGCAAAGAATGAGAGACAACAAGAGAAATCAAACAAGTCAGAGTTCTCAACCTAGGGTGCAATCCTACTCAAAACGAATCCCCCTAAATAGCGGCAAAGTTAAGGAAGGCATAACATATGCACAAATGGCTAAGCAGAATGAAAATATCAGGAACGCTCCGAGTCAGGAAAACCATGTTCTGCAAGAAATACTTCAGAAGCTAAGCGCTATCAATTCACATCTGGCTGGCCAGGACCAAAAACTAGAATCTATGGGCGAGCTACTGAAAAACCAAGAACTGAGACTAGTAAAACTAGAAAATACATCGATGAGCCAAGATAAAAGAATAACGGATGCGTCAAGTAAAACTAGAGAAGTTATTGAGTACCTTCATTCTAGTCCATACAAACTTAACAAGAAAAAATAATGACACAATATTTAAGAATTGCTACCTGGAATGCAAATGGCCTAGCGCAACGCATTTCAGAATTAGAAGTATTTTTAAACACAAAAAAAATTGATATATGCCTAATTTCAGAAAGTCATTTTACCAGAACGTCGTATGTCAAAATACGTGGATATCAGTGCTATCAAGCTCTACACCCAGCAGAACGAGCTAGAGGCGGGACAGCAATCTTCGTTAAGGACAATATAAAACACCACGAAGAATTAAAAATAGAGGAGGAAGCTATGCAAGTAGCTACTGTATCTATTGAAACCAAAAATAACAAGAGCTATAGTATATCAGCAATCTACTGTCCACCCAGATATAACACAAAAAAAGAAGACTACATCAAACTTCTTAAATCGCTTGGTAGTAATTTTATTATTGGAGGCGACTTTAACGCGAAACACATATTCTGGGGATCAAATAGAACTAGTCCTAAAGGAAGGGAGCTATTTGAAGCAGGCAGGATATTAAAATGTGAGTTCCACTCCAGTAGAAAGCCAACCTACTGGCCTACGGACCCAAATAAAATTCCTGATCTTCTGGATTTCTATATATCAAGAGGTATCTCCGAAAATTACATAGCAGTTGAAAATGAAGAAGGGCTATCGTCAGACCATTCTCCAGTTCTAATGACAATAAGTGACACGGTAATAAGGAAAGCAAGCCCTCCACGGTTAACAAATAACAAAACCAACTGGGAATACTTTCGACAGCTAGTCGAAGAAAGCATCAACCTACACGTGCAGATATCGAACGCTTACACGATAGAAGAAGAACTAGAAAACCTCATTGATAGTGTGCAAAAAGCGGCCTGGAAAAGTACTCCCGACCAGCAAGAAATATTACAAAAAAGTATAACCTATCCAGTTGAAGTGAGAGAGTTGGTTAACGAAAAAAGAAGAGCTCGTAAGACTTGGCAGAGAACCAGAGCCCCTGAAGACAAAACAATCCTAAACAACTTGTGCAACAAACTTAAACTACTTATAAAGGAGATTAAGAATGAGTCAGTTGCAAGCTTCCTAAGTAACCTGACAGGTAAATTTGACACAGACTATTCCCTGTGGAAAGCCACCAAAGGTTTAAAAAGGCCTAAAATGCAAGTGCCACCCATTAGAATGGTTGATGGAACCTGGGCTCGCAGCGAAAAGCAAAAAGCTGATCTGTTTGCCGAACACCTAGAAAATACCTTCAAACCACCAACTGGACAAGCGGATAATGAATATCTAACACCTATAAGCAAAGTAGACGAGGCATCTGTGCTACCAGTTACTCTGAAAGAAATCAAACAAGAAGTAAAAAACCTCAAAGATAAAAAAGCCCCTGGATACGACTTGATAACGGGGCGAATAATCAAAGCTTTACCAGAGAAAGCCCTAAGGAAACTACAGCACATAATCAATGCTATCTTTAGACTATGTTATGTTCCGAGACAGTGGAAAGTAGCGGAAATCATAATGATTCCAAAGCCCAATAAATCACTAAACGACAAAACGTCGTATAGGCCTATTTCTTTGTTAACAACAACATCAAAAATTTTCGAGAGACTATTTCTCAAGAGGTTAAAGCCAATTATTGAGAGCAGAAATCTTATACCAGAACATCAATTTGGGTTTCGAGAAAGGCACTCAACGATGGAACAGGTACATAGGATTACTGATAGTATTGAGGAGGCGCTGGAAAAAAAGGAAGTATGTTCAGCAATATTCTTAGACGTAGCCCAAGCATTTGATAAGGTTTGGCACCGCGGTCTAGAATTTAAGCTCCAACGAGATCTGCCAAAACAACATTTTGAATTGCTAAAGTCTTACATCAACGACCGTTACTTCCGGGTGAGACAGGACGGAGAATACTCTAAACTGAAGAAAATATTGGCAGGGGTTCCACAAGGCAGTGTTCTAGGCCCCGTATTATACCTCCTGTATACGAATGATCTACCAGACATAGAAGAAGCTAGAATAGGAACGTTTGCTGATGACACAGCTGTTATGACCACCGATGCTAGTATCGTTGAGTCCACCAGGAAACTACAAAATGCTATTAATATAGTGGATAGCTGGACAAAACGATGGAGGATAACACTTAACGAATCGAAATCAACACATATCATCTTTACAAATAGGAAAATAGAATATATTCCGATTAGTCTGAATTCACAACCAATTCCATATTCTGATAATGCTAAGTATCTCGGCATGACGCTAGACTCTAAACTCAGGTGGAAAGCGCATGTTAAAAAGAAAAGGCAACAACTGAATTTAAAATTCAGAAAAATGCACTGGCTTATTGGAAGAAACTCCGAACTTACAACGCACAACAAACTGCTGCTATATAAACAAATCCTAAAACCTATCTGGACGTATGGTATTCAGCTTTGGGGCTGCGCAAGAAAAACTACAGTAAAGATCATTCAAACATTTCAAAACAAAGTACTACGTAGCATTGTGAATGCTCCTTGGTACATTAGAAATGACAATCTCCATCGAGACCTAAACATGGAATACGTCAGCGATGAAATAAAAAAATTTGCAAGGAGTCATGTACTGCGACTGCAGCAGCATGACAACGAGGAGCTGCGGAACCTACTGGATCGCGCCAATAGACCAAAGCGCCTAAAAAGAACAAAGCCTTTAGAATTAGTGGTTCCTTGAGCCGCTTAAATCAAAGGACTAGCAGAGCTGGGATGAAGCAATAGGTCTCATTCCATAAGAATAGACTACAAAAATAATAAAACAGTTACTAGATAATCTATATGATTAGT